>CAUYQV010081142.1:0-13511 GCA_963574575.1 Galagoides demidoff
TCATAATAGGGCTGTGTACATTGGATACTTTTTCTTCCATTCTTGTGATACTTTGCTAAGAAGAACATTTTCCAGTTCCATCCATGTAAACATGAAGGAGGTAAAGTCTCCATCTTTCTTTAGGGCTGCATAGTATTCCATGGTGCACAAATACCACAGTTTATTGATTCATTCGTGGATTTTTTGGACCCTTGGGTTTCTTCCATGACCTGGCAATTATGAATTGGGCTGCAATAAACATTCTGATACAAATATCTTTATTGTAATGTGATTTTTTATTTTCTGGGTATATACCTAATAATGGAATTGTAGGATCGAATGGCAGGTCAATTTTTAGTTCTCTAAGTGTTCTCCAGATATCTTTCCAAAAGGAACGTATTAGTTTGCATTCCCACCAGCAGTGTATAAGTGTTCCCTTTTCTCCACATCCACACCAGCAACTCTGGTTTTGGGATTTTGTGATATGGGCTAATCTTGCTGGAGTGAGGTGATATCTCAGAGTAGTTTTGATTTGTATTTCTCTAATGATTAAGGATGGTGAGCATTTTTTCATATATCTATAGGCCGCATGCCTATCTTCTTTGGTGAAATTTCTTTTCAAGTCCTTTGCCCTGAAAATTAGTTTGTTATAGCTCTATGGGTTCATTTCTATTCCACTGGTCTATGTGTCTACTTTTGCATGAATACCATCCTGTTTTGGTTACAATAGCTTTGTAGTATAACTTGAAGTTAGGTAATATGATGCCTCCAGATTTGATCTTTTTGTTTAGGGTTGCTTTGGCTATCTGGGCTCTTTTCTGTGTCCATATGACATTTAGGATATTTTTTTCTTGCTCTGTGAAAAACATCATTGGTATTTTGGAATTGCACTGAATCTGTAAATCCCTTTGGTCAGTACATACATTATAATAATGTTGATCTTTCAGTACCTGAGCATGAAATGTTTCTTCATTTGTTTATATCAGCTATGATTTTTCCTCAGTGTTTTATAATTCTCCTTATAGAGATCTTTTACATCTTTGGTTAAATATATTCCTAGGTTTTTCATTTTTTTGAAGCTATTATAAATGGTACTGAGTTCTTGATTTTATTCTTACCTTGACTGTTTAGTATACAGAAATGCAACTAATTTGTGTACACTAATTTTTTTAACCTTAGACTTTACTGAATTTATCAATTCTAGGAGTCTTTTGGAGGAGTCTTAGGGCTTTTTAGATATAAGATCACAGTGCTGGCAAACAGAAGTAGTCTAACTTTCTGTTTCTCAATTTGAATGCTCTTTGTTTATTAATATTCCTCTTGCATGATTGCTCTAGCTAGAACTTCCAGGGCTTGAGCATACAAGTGGTGACAGCAGGCATCCTTGTCTTGTTTTAAATCTTAGGGAGAATGTTTTCAACTTTTCTACATTCAGTGTGAGGTTGGTTGGGGGCTAGCCATATACAGTTTTTATTATTTTAAGGTACATTCCTTTGGTGCCTAGTTTGTGAAGGGTTTTTATTATGAAGAGCTGATGGATTTTATCAAATGTTTTGTCTGCATCCATTGAGATAATCATATGTTTTTTTTTTAAATTCTGTTTATGTGGTGAATCACATTTATTCATTTGAGTATTTTGAATTATCCTTGAATTCCTGGGATGAAGTCTACTTGATCATGGTGATTATCTTTTTGATGTGCTGTTGGATTCAGTTTGCTAATATTTTGCTGAGAGTTTTTGCATCTATGTTCATGAGAGATATTGGTCCTTAGTTTTCTTTTTTGGTTATATCATTCCATAGCTTTGTTATCAGGGTGATATTGGCTTGCACGGAAATCTTGTAACACAGCTGATCTCCCACAATACCCTGTTTTTCTGTTGTTGGCACAATCAAAGCCAGTGCTGGGAGATATTTGTGCAGAGTGGTGGGTTGGTCCCTAGACCACTACTAGAAGCTCAGGTAAGTCATGGTAGCAGAAATCCCTGTCCTGCATAGAGCTGCAGTGGCTGCAGCCTTGGCGTGGGTGTTCACCACTCCCAAGTTCATCAGTGGCAGCTCCATCCCTGTGGTGGCTGTCTAGATGGTGGTGATGAATGTTGGGGCCAAGGGTATCTGCTCTGCTCTGGTGCCCTGGTGATGGTGGTGGGTCCACAACACCCAGTCACAGGGCATGCAAAAGGATCTGGCTTCTGAACACTCACCCCAGATCATCAGGGACAATGTGAAGCAGATGCAGTGGTACTGATCCCTGCCTAGACAGAATACTCTAGGGATAAAGTCTCCAAAAGGAGTCAGTTGCAGTGACCCAAGTTCAGATGCCTGCAGGAGCCTGTTGTGTCTGCTTTCCAGAGCAGTACTACTGCAAGTCTCCAGGCAGTTCTATCCATCACTCCTGAGGCCTGCAGTTGTGGAGGGGCCCTTTTGCAGCTTGAATTGCAATGTGTGGGGAGAGTGTGGAGCACCAGGGTTCTCTCCCCTATCTCTTCCCCACATGTGTGCCTTTCCCAGGCACCATTCATCTTGTTGAGTGGGTCACTCCACTGCCTTCCCCTTCACTCTGGTTGTCTCCAATTGCTTCTTTCTTGATTCACAATCCTCTCTTTAAGACAATTCATCCATAAATGAATGTACACTTGTAGCTCTCGATCCTCTCCTTGAGGGTGCATGCAGGCTGTTTCTAGTCTACTATCTTAGCTTCCCAGACTTCCTCTTAATATTAATTTTACAAAGAGTGAATTCATGTTTTGATTTTTCACTTTATTGTTTTTCTTCATGCTTGATTTTTTTTTTTTTAAATTGGGTTGGTAGGTTGATTTCAAGTTAGAAAAATTATTTTTATCTCTTTCTATCCTACTTGAAATCAACCCACCACCTATCTTTTTTAGGAATTCCAAACTACCTCCCCTATGTCTCTAGTCCTGAGGCTGATTCTCTAATAGCATTTTGTGCTTTAGCTTTATTGTGATTTTAAAGACAGTGGATTGCCTAGCTCAATTTCAGACTAAGGTGTGTTTTTTGCAGTCCTCCTTCCTTGGGTCCACAGCTTCCTATAGACTCTGGGATAAAATTGGCAATCTGTTTTCTGTTCCTATTTATGCATGGGGATACCCCCATACATAGGAAATTCCTAGCTTTAGGCAGTGAGCCCAGTTTTGTTCACTCATCTTTCAAGGAATACTTTTATGTCATTATTCTATAACTGCTAGTTCTGGCTTCCTGCTCTGAAGACTAGTAGATTCTTTATTTCAACTCCTTTTTTCAATATTATATTTCCAAATATAAAAATTTGTTTTTTCTTCAATCCAAATTTTCAGGTGAAGACATTAAAATATTAAGATGAAATTATTTGTCCCCAGCCACATGATTAAAGAGTGGAAGGGCTAGGACTTATATTCAGGTATTCTTGGCATCAGATTCCATAATTGGAAAAATGTCCTGCAGTTTTGGACAAAGTTAAACATCGATGTACCCCGTGACAGAGTAGTCTACTTCTAGGTGTTTAATAGGTTAAATACATGAAAACTGAAGTCCACAGAAGACTTAAATAATGTTTCTTTTCTTTCTTTCTTTCTTTTTTTTATTGTTGAATGGTAACTGTGTACATTAATGCACTTCTGGGGTACAGTGTGGTGTTTTCACACACAATCCGAAACACTTCCATTAAACTGGTTAACAGCCTTCATGTCATTTTCTTATTGTGTTAAAACATTCATATTAAATAATGTTTCTTGACGTCTTATTAATATAAGTCAAAACCTTCTAACAATGCAAATGACCATCACAGGTAATAAAATATTCCAGTATATTAATTTAATGACACAGTATTTGATAACAAAAAATATTGAACTATTCTCACATATAACAACATGATGGGTCTCAGAAATGTCGTATTGACTAAAAGAAGCAGTATGCAACAAAAGGTTGATTCTATTCATTCAAAGTCCAGGAATAGGCAAAACTGATCCATGGTGATAAAAATCAGAAAGTTGCTGCTTCTCTGGAAAATAATGACAGGGAAAGGGCCCAGGGAACATTCTGAGGTGATGAAGATATTTAATTTAATATTTTCTTTGAGAAAGAAATTAGGTGTATAAAATTGTCAAAATTCATTGAACTGAACCGTAACAACTTGTGCATTTCACTGTATGTTAATTATACCTCATTTTACAGTACTACAGAGGAATTGATATATATTCTGTGAATATAGTCACAGATTATATTGATAGCTAGGAAATATTCACACATCATACTTTTAATCCACTCAGTATAAGCTAGTTTTTAATCTCTTTGAAATACAAAAATTTCTTCTTTACCAGACATTTTTGTTTAGTTGAAGAACTGAGACATGGCAATGTCTCAGCTTTGCACCATACAGAACCCAGTGAGGGGTGGCTTAATGTCGAGTATCTGAAGTAAAGTCAGTGCTTCTTCCCAAAAAAGATGGTCATGGAGCCATTCACCAATGATTGTGCTTCAGTGAGCTCTGTTGATCTCTTTAAAGTTTCTCTTGAAACTCCTTTCCTTAAAAATGTATTTACATAGTTAGAATGTCCTGGACATGCATTCTGAGTTTCTTATACACCTTCTACCAAACGGGGGGGAGGAGAGGACAAATGGAATCAGCAACGAAAGTTCTTATCCCTGGATAGATGGCAATCAAAACGTCTTTATAAGCAGTTTTTCTGCTGTATAACTTCAGGGTTGTACAAAGGACGATGACCTGGTGGTGATAGATATATTATGCTGTATTATATAGTGAGGAAAGCATGGCTTTCTTGGCTCTACAACACATTGGCTGTGTCACTTTCTACAAAGTTTTAATGTTTCTGAGTCTATGTCTTTATTTTTGTACAATACTATGTGGTATGTGATAATACTATCTAAGTGATGGGGTTTGTGTTTATGACTTAAGTAAAGCAGTGGTGTGGTGTTTGGTACATAGTGTGTAACTGTATTATCAGGGGCCTCAACTGCTACTGCTTACTTACTTGTTTTCATCTCCCACTAACTTGTAAGCTCCTCAAGGACAGAGACCATGATTTATTTTCAGTAACTCTGATGGTCTTTCCAGAAAAGGAGTTCCAAAATTGATCTGAAGGGTGGACTAGGTGCTGGCATCAGTGCATAGCTTCCCAAGGGTAGTACTTCAAAGGTAACCATGGTGATACTCAGCAATGAGGTATGTAGCACTTTTTCTAGGGTGACTTTGTGAATTTAATTGTTAGACCTCATATATACAGTCCATGTATAGATGTGTGTATGTATATATACACATTTTTACTAGCGCCTAGCATAGTTCAATAATAAATGCTGCATAAATTATTTTTTTATTTTTGTGATCTTTTCTCATTGTTAATGCAACCTCAATATATACTAACAATTGAAGATAAGATGATTTTAACACACACACACAAATACACTCATAATAATTGAAACAGGATTCTTGGTCTTAAAAATAAGTTTATTTCTCTTGGCTTTGGTTGACATTCTGCTCTCCTCATATCCCAGCAGTACAATATGTAATTACTACAGTAAAAAAAATAAACCAGTTGATCTTTCTTGGCCTTCTGGACATAAACTCAGTCCTCTAAACACACACTTAAGACCTCGCCTATGAGGCCAGAAAATTTAAATATGAAATGGTAGGCGTTTTCTATGGCATGCACCTGGCTTCTAACCAGGGACCAGCTTGTGTTGGTGCCTGACTTGTTTGTGAACAGCCAAGATTATAACTGCTTTGTACCTGAAACTGTTTTGTGCTCTTTCCAAATTCTAACATTTGATGTGATGTGGTTGCTTGTATATTATATAGTTAAATAGACATCAGTGGAATGAGTCAATAAGTGAGAAAAATTACTGTACAATTCCAGGTAGTATATGATGAAAGGCTACATTATATTGTAACGGACAAAGACTGTTAGGAAGGGTGTTAATAGTCACCTAGCCCAACCTCCCTTAAGTCTGGATAGAACAGAAACCATGATAGATCTGTAAATAGAGGGAGTTTTAACATAGGGGACTGGTCGTATCTGTGGTAGAAGAATTAAGAGAGCAAATAGGGGCAGTGTGAACAAGGGGGGAAACCCAGAGTACAAGGACCAGCTCTAGGCTGCCAGGACCAAAGAGGGGAGGTATTGTTTCTAGAGCTCAGAAGCTGGGACTGTCTGCAGTAGCTGGAGTTGTGAAGCAGAACTAGCCTTTCTTTGCTAGAGATACCACAAAAAATAGGAAAATCAGTATACTGGCTTGTCTCTTCTTGGCTCTTTTTTCATGCTTTCTTTGGCCTAAAGGTATCTAAAAGCTGGAGAGTAAGGGAGGTTAGTTCCTTAGCAGTGATACAGTGTGGATCAGGGAAGGGGGGGTGGGTCTGAGAGCAAACTGGCAGTTGATCAGCCTAAGTTTCCAAAGAAAGAGGGTCATGGACCAAATCTGGAAGGCTAAGCTGATTTGAGGTTTGAAGGGGCAAGAATGGTTAGAATTTGAAGAAAGTGAAAAGATACAGTACTAAAATGAAGCCAGCAGGCGAGCCAATGCATGCCCCAATAGGAGAAAAAAAACTCATTTCATTTCAAGTTGGGGGGAGGGGTAAAGAGGGGAGGGGGTCTGGGGGCTCTCACTGAATGGGCACAGGTGGGGTGGGGGTTGGTACACCGTTTGTGTGTGGGGCATAACCACAAGATGAACTCTACCTAACAAAATCAAATATTTTGACCTGGTTGCTTGTACCCTCACATTAACCTGAAATAAATTTACTTAAAATTAAAAGAAAGAAAAAGAAAGTGAAAAGATAAGTCAGGGAAGAGTAGGGAGTTAATGCTATATGATAAGCAGGGACAGGAAATACGGTTTAATTGGCCAGGTCTGTTAAGAAGATAAGCAATCCAAAAGTAACGCTGGAATGAAAGAACAGAAGAAGAAAACCAAAGTATGGTCACAAGTTTTAAATGATGCACAAAAGTCAATAAAAAACAGACCAAGGCCAGCCCCATATACTGGAGGTGGTGGGTTCAAACCCAGCCCCAGCCAAAAACTGCAACAACAAAAAATACAGACCAAGAAAATATCTTACAAAATTCACTCTGCATCATTTGGTAATAAAGATTACTGCTCTATTCTCACCTTTCCTTGAAACATGTTGATGTATTTCTTTCCATTAAAAAAATAATCAAATGCTCACGACCACCATATGGTCTCAGGATAACTATCCTCTCTTCCATTCGTTCCTTCTGAAAGCTATGTGTCCCGTCCTAACATCAACGACGTGTGGTGTCATGGTTTTGTAGGTTCCCCTGGTTGTGATTTTATATTGATGAAACTTTCTTTTTGCAGAATTATTTTTATGTCTGTAGAGCTTGGAATTTGCCTGAGATTAATCCAGGTGCAGCTCATTTCTGTTTTGGAATGGAAGAGATTTCAGAGGGGTCAGACTCATGAATGAAGAGTTGCAGGTGATTTGACAGTAAGCTGTCCTGGCCTCGACTCGGTGGACAACAGTGGGCCATGTATCTCTCTGAGAAGGAAACTGTCAGTGGCTGATGGCAAAAGGCGACACTCAAGTAAAACCACCAAACGCGTGTTCTCAATTTGCATAGATGGCCTGTGGGGTGTGTGCTGGAAAGGCACACCATCAGAAATGAGAAAACCTGAGGCCTTATTTGGCTTTCCCATCCCTTGGCTGTGTGATTTGGGGAAGATCATAATTAATTCACCTCCCTGGCCCTCACATGGCTTTGGGAAGAGGAACCAAGAGAAAATGAGGGTGCAGAACACAGTGCTTGGTTCAATGTTCAATGCAAGCCTTGACTTTCCCTCTTTGATGTGCTCTATCTGGGAAGACACAGAGCTAAAGAATGTTAAGCATCTTGGCAGAGGCCAGTCAACAGTTGGTAAATTATGCTTCCTAACTCCTTAAACCGATAGGCAGTCAACTGGGCTCTCTCTGAATACCTGTCCCTTCCAAGTGATTCCAAGTCAAGGCTTGTAACATTTTACACTGGAGCAAAAAAGGCACTCTCAGGTGTCCTGCCACTCACTGCAATTTGGTTGGACTAATTCTGTTACAAACTTTACAATTTGCCTTGAATTTCTTTGAGCTTCGAGAGGTGAATTCTAGTGGTTAAAACTTTTCTAAAAGTTCTGTAGCAGCCATCCACTGTGAATGACACTTCAAAAGGGCAGCACATTGATCCAAGCACAGAGTATTTGACTGCTCATAATATTCCTGCTGCATTTATGCATGCACACTCGCATGTGTACACACGTGCACACGGACCGTATATACCTGTGTTTGTGTCCATTTGCATGCACAGGAGATTTTGTTTTGTACCTGGTGGAAGAGAAATAGGGTTTGAATGGAGCCAGAGTCTGGGAAAAAGAAGGACAATTGAAAAAAGGAGACGATGGCCTGGCTCATTTCTCATATTTTTCCATTGACTGTTTTTGAGTGCCTATAATTAGTGGGGACTATGGGGTGTGGCTGGGTGTGGAAGCTGGCAGACCTGTTTAAAAAATATTTTGTGGGATTCTTGGCACAAGCATAACCACTGGGGCCCAGGTAGCCAGGGGTGACAGTGACACTGAGCTGGGGAGGAGGCACTTCTCACTGATGCCGCATGGAAGCCAGCACAGCCTTGTGGCCTGAGGCCTGGAAACTTTGACGACTCTGGCTTGGGTGCTGGGCTGCTAACAATGGATGGAGCAGCTGTGGTTAGGCTCCTCCTGGGAGTCTGTGGGCAACAGAGGTGACCTAGCAGAACCCAGAGGAGAGCCAAGGCCAAAGTCATGCCTTATGGGCACTGTAGGTGACTGGCCTGATGCTCAGTTGCCCAAGGGCCCTAGGGAACCACCACAGCTAGGACTTGGTATTCCCTTGGACAAGTCATCTCCCTCTTTACCTCTGAGTTTCCTGTGTAGGAAATGAAGATTTCAGAGTTGATTTCCAAGATCCCTCTAAGTCTAACATTAGTAACCTTCTGTGTTTATTATTCTATTGTCAGTTAACTACGCCAAATATTCCCCAAGTACCTATATCAAGTTTCTACCACCAAATTCTAAATATGGAATTACATGTTGCCTGTGATGCTTGGCAGGCCCAGCCCCAAATCCTATTTCAGTGGCTGTGTGACTTTGAACGTTTCTGTCTATGATGTTTAGCTTCCTTGTATGTGGGATGAAGATAGTAATACCCCCATCAGGGATGTTACAGAGAAACTTGCAATACTTTGGAAGCATAAGAAGTGCTCAGAGAATGATGTTGAGAACTGTTATTAATTAGTGATTCTAACAGTGGTCACTGTCAACCTATAATTAAAAACACGACTATATAAAGTGGGTCCATAGAAATGCTGATAAGTATGAGTTTGCCAAGAGGACCTCCCAATTCAGACACTTTCTGCTCAAGATATATCCTACCAAGAAAATGAGGAGACATCCTTTTTACAATGTACTGTGCTTGAGCTGCTTCATGACTCACATAACCTTAGAATTCCTCTCAGCCCCTCAGTCCTCATGTTTCTTTTCCTCTGGCAAGAATTCGAAGGAAGTTCAAGGCTCTTCTCTACCTTTGCAACTCAAAAATTTCAACCTAATGAAAATCTCCTTGCTTAATTAGGCTAAATATAACTTCTTTCATGCCCAATCTGCCCCTAGGGAAGTGTGTTCATTAACTAAGGTCTGTCTCTTACTCTGTGTCTCTCTCATAGCTGCCGTCCATCCTTCATCCCTCCCCCCAGTCAGAGCCGTGTGAGGGGCCTAAACTGATGCTGCTCTTACAAAGCTGTGTTTTCTCTCTGTTGTTTAAATACTTCACATTCCAAGACAGCAGGGAATTTAGTAAGTCTACATATTTGGTACAGTGAGTTAAAACTTTTTACCTTCTGGAAATGTTTTAGCAGGGACTTTGCATCCCTATAGGAAGGCGACCATATTTTTGCCATTTCGATCACCTCATAAATAGTAGCTGCTTAATAAAACATGTTAAAACATGTTAGAACACAGCAACAGACAGTGGGTGCACACACTTCACCAGGTATAGTTGCAGATATTTTTTTCATTCCTCATGGCAATCCTGTAAGAAGAGCATGATTATGCTGTTTAACAAACGAGGACACACGGCTTGATTTTGTCTTATTTCACATAAATGTAAAGTAGTACAGCCTAGACTCAAAAAGCAAACCAAAACAAAACAAAAACTGGGTACTAGGCTCTGTGACCAAGTGGGGAGTATGTACATGATGGTCCGATAGAGAGGGGGGAGGGTGAGGATACTTAAGACTGAAAGGCGTTTAAGATCTGCATATGAGCTCTTCTGCTAAGCTATCCCTGCCATTCAAAGACATACAATTCATGCCCCATGGTATTTGGAAGCAAAAGGAAAAGATGGTTGGTGGTGACACAGACATGGCTTGTATTAGTGTTTGGATCTGTCACGCCTGTGTGTGTGTGTGTGTGTTTACACAGAGTTCCAGTAATTGAAGGTTGCAACCAGAATAGGGTTTCCTTCCATAACAGGACATGGCTACCACGGCTCTGGCTTATTCTTTTTTGGGAGAATCCCAGTATCTTATCCCCTCTCAATAAGGACAGATAAGTGCCTCATCCAGAGCTATCTGTAAAGCAGGTATAGACCAGTGAAAGTAAACATACTGACATTCAAATCTTCTTTTCAGCTTAAGGATGGCATCAGCAGCTTTATTTATTTATCCACTTATTTTTGAAACAGAGTCTCACTCTGTTACCCAGGCTAGAGAGCCATGGATGGCATCAGCCTAGCTCACAGCCAACCTCAAACTCCTGGGCTCGAGCGCTCCTCCTGCCTCATCCTCCTGAGTATCTGGGACTACAGGCGCCTGCCACAATTCCTGCCTAGTTTGTCTATTTTTAGTAGAGATGAGGTGTTGCTCTCTCTCAGGCTTGTCTTGAACTCCGGAGCTCAAGGGATCCTCCCACCTCAGCCTCTCAGAGTGCTAGGGTTATAGGCATGAGCCGCCGTGCACATTCCATTAACAGTTTACAGTTGAAAAAATTTTACTTCCCAGGAATAAATGACCTGATCCATAACAAAAAGTTTAAATGTAGAAATATTGTTATTGTTAGGAAATTCAATTGACTGTAAAAATCTACCTACACTTAGGGATAAGGATTTATTTTATTTATTTTGCTTTTTATAAATCAAGAATCACAAAATTGGGAAATTAAGTGTTCAATTATTTAGTAAGTGATTTGTTCCTTGGCTTGCGTTGAAGTAAGATGGATTTAGATGGTAGCATTTTCACCATCAATTTGGCATTCAGGGTCAACCATAATCAATTTTCAATTGTATATATTTTTCTTATCTCTTTATAAATTTCTTTCTTTTTTCTTTTCTTTTTTTTGAGATAGAGCCTCAAGCTGTCACCCTGGGTAGAGTGCTGTGACATCACAGCTCACAGCAACATCCAACTCCTGGGCTCAAGCGAGTCTCCTGCCTCCACCTCCTAAGTAGCTGGGACCACAGGCACCCGCCACAACACCTGGCTATTTTTTGGTTGCAGCCATCATTGTTGTTTGGCGGGCCCGGGCTGGATTCGAACCCACCACCTTAGGTGTATGTGGCTGGCGCCTTAGCCACTTGAACCACAGGCACCGAGCCTCTTTATAAGTTTCAAATGGAGAAAATGGCCTTTCACAGGTGTTTCCTCTGCTTTCCTGTTTCTAGAAAAGATGTTCTATCAGCTTGAAACAACTTTCTCCATCTTCATGTATACAACTTCTACACTGTCTTTGAGGCCAGCTCTAATACTCTGAAGCTGACCTCATATCTCTCCAGCTGAAAGCAGTCTTCTCTACTGAACACTCCTATCACTTATACCACTATCCTTCTTCCTTCTGATAAGATTTGTGTCTTTTCTTCTTATCGAATTGCAGGCTCTTTGGAGAAGGGGCTGTATCCGATTCAAGTTCACTTTAGCCATTGCTATAGTAAGACCCAATTCTGCTGCAGGAAAGCTGGGTGCTGAGCACATCTCCTTTTGGTTTATAGGAATCACTGCTTTATGACAAACATTTACGTGCTATTTCTTGCATTTTACCCCGAAAAATGCAGATTTAAATTTAAAGGATGAAAATACTTGTAATTGTTACAATGTATGGCAAGTTTTATAAAGCCTAGTACATACATATTCTAAATACTATTTGCTGAATGAATTAATGAGTGAAAACAGCAATGTAGTTGAACCACACATTTCTAAATTTAATACTGAGGAAGAATTACTCTCTGAATCTATAAAATTTGTGTCTTAACCTCTATAATTTTAACTTCCCTCTACTGTTCTGACACTGGAGGTCAGAAATAATAACTGTATAAAGAGCTCAGAATTAAGTTGTGACTCTTATAGTTTTTTAGTATGTCACCTTTGAAGTTTTCTTGATATAGATAATTTGTTTATTCTTCATTGGTTACCAAAAGAAGAAAGGAAATCAAGACAGGTAATATATACTGAGAAAATATGCACGACTTATTAGATACCTGTAAGAATGTTTGAGTGCATACAATAAATTAATGCTATGATTTAAGAGCCCCAGTATTCTGTAACAAAGCAAGGTCATGGGATGAGTGTAGGGGCTCATGCTCATAATCTTAGGATTTTTGAGGCCGAGACAGGAGGATTGCTTGAGGTCAGGAGTTCAAGACCAGCCTAAGCAAGAATGAGACCTTGAAAAAAAAAAAAAAAAAGAATGAGACCTTGTCTCTACAAAAATAGGAAAATTAGCTGGTTGTGGTGGCAGGTGCCTGTAGTCTCAGCTATTAAGGAGGCTGAGACAGGAGATCACTTGAGCCCAGAAGTTTGAGGTTGATCATTTGAGCCCAGGAGTTTGAGGAGATCACTTGAGCCTGGGAGAGTTTGAGGTTGCACTGAGTTATGATCATGCTACTGTACTCTTGCCTGGGCACAGACTGAGACCCTGTCCAAAAAAAATCCACAAAAGAAAAACAAGAAAGGGCATGGTCATTTTCCTTGACTTTGATCTCAAATGTTAGTATTGCTTCAAAAAATACTTAGTTTATTTCAGTTATTTACAAATTGCCCTTAAACTATTAAGAAAATGTCTTTATATATTTTTATACCATTCCCTATATCTTATCTACATTCGGGTGGGGGGAGGAAGACAGAAATGAAAGACTTTAAAGATCCTCTCAGATACTGAAAAAAGGCTTATACCTGAACTACAAAGGTCAATTATTGTCCCTTACTTGCTATGACAATTGAGTAAATGATATCCCTTTATGGGGCATCAAATTCTTTATAGGTTATTTAAATTACCACTCAGAAGTTTTGAAACCTTAACACTCATATTCTCTTTTTTTTTTTTCATACTTTATTATTTTTTTTTTTATTTATTTATTTTTTAATATTTTTTTTTTATTAATTGATTTCTGTGTACATTGATGCTAACATGGGGTACATTGTGCTGTTTCATATACAATTTGAAACATCTTCATCAAGCTGGTTAACATAACTTTCATATCATTTGGTTAATCATTGTATCAAC
>CAUYQV010081144.1:0-23893 GCA_963574575.1 Galagoides demidoff
GTTTTGATACAATGACTAAGCAAATGACATGAAATCTATGTTAACCAGCTTGATGAAAGTATTTCAAATTGTATATGAAAACAGTACAATGTATCCCATGTTTGCATTAATGTATACAGCTATCAATTAATAAAAAAAAAAAAAGAATTCCTAACTAGGAAAAGACAGTCCCTGAGAAGCTTCAGGCTCCTGACACCTCTCTGCTACCCCATCCTTGGCACATAGGTGAAGTTTTCCCTCCTGCCACAAAATGGTTGCCACAACTCCAAACACCGTATTTTTATACACCAGCTTCCCAGGATGGTGGGGAAACAGAAGGAAGAAAACAGGATGGATTAACTTTTCTGTGAGCTACTCTTACCTTTGGCTGGGGTTGAAATCTTTTATGGAAGTCCCCAGCAAGTCTCCTCTTTTGTCCCATTGGTCACATGGTTACCCTGGTGTGTGGCCACTGCCATAGAGGAATTAAGATACCATGATAGGCTTGGACCAGGAGTCAACAAACTTTTTCTATAAAGTGTCAGATAAATATTTTCAGTCTTGGTGGGCCAGATTGTCTGAGTGGCAACTACTCAACTCTGCCGTAGTTGCAGAAAAGCAGCCATCAGTAATATGTGGGTCACTATAAAAGTTTCAAGACAGACTGTGTTATCATCCCTTATTTCACTTCCAAGAAACACAGTTGACAGTGTCCTTTCTGATTCACCCAGGCAAGTTTCAACTTGTTGAGTTTATCGGTTGTTGCTAGGAAGGCTGTTTTTGTTTCCATCTACGTGGAGCTTACACGTATCTCAAAACTTTTGTAATGACCCATGTACATGCACAAACAACCATACAGAGGCCTGTCATCTATTAAGTCAGAGCATGGGATACACAATTCAATTCAGGTTTCAGATAAACAACAAATGGTTTTTTAGTGTAAGTATGTCACGTGCAATATTTGAGATACTATATATTTATACTAAAAAAGTATTCATTGTTTGTCTGAAATTCAAATTTAACCAGTCATCTTGTTTTTTACCTGGCAATCAAAGAAATAGCTATCATAGGGACCAACTCTTGCTGCTTTTCTAGAAGCATTCTCAATATTAACATCAGAAGTCCTGCGTTAAGGGGATCCTCTCAATTCCTTGGCAAATTAGAACAGTTGGTCACCCTCCCAATAAGATATGTGAACAAAGAAACTTGAATTTCATATAACTTTCATGTTTATTTTAATATTACTTTTATTTTTATTGTTTAAAAAATGATTTCAAAATGCAGAAGTCCCCCTTATTTATGGGGGCTTGCATTCCCAGACCCCCTAGAGAAGGCATAAAACTGGGGATAGAATGGAACCCTATATCTAACATGCTTTTGGATCTGATAACCTGGATGGCTACTAAGTGACTAACAGGTGAGTAGCATAAAAAGTATGAGTATGCTGGACAAAGGGAGGCTTCACGTCCCCAGTGGGACAGAGGGAGGTGAAGGTGCAAGATTTTATCACACTATTCTGAATAGCATGCAATTCAAAATTATGCATTGTTTATTTCTGGAATTTTCCATTAGATATTTTTGAACCTCAGTTGACCTCAGCAGATAACCGAAACCCCAGAGAGTGAAACTGCAGATAAGAGTGGACTACTGTCTTCAAAAGAAATACAAAACACATTTTGCTCTCAGGTTATACAGAAAAGAGGCAGAGGGCTCAATCTGGCCCGCGGTCACTCATTTGCTGACCTCTGGCTTAAATCACCCGTGATTCATCCCCTAAGGATGGGCATATTGTTACTCAAACAAAATTAGTGGTTCTGTTAACAAGGAAGACAGGGAATGGCTGTTGGGACGCAATGGAGGGTGTCTGCTGGAGTGGCCCTCTCCTGTTCTAAGGAGCTTGCGTGTTTAATTCTGTGAGCCTGTCTCCAGTGATGGATGGCTCTACCTTCACCTCTCAGGCACCTCTGGGGCCTCTCAGACTTGTGTTTCTTTTATTTTAGTTAATTTGTGTGTTTTATTTATTTTTCTTTTTCTTTTTTGCAGTTTTTGGCCGGGGCCGGGTTTAAACTCACCACCTCTGGTATCTGGGACCAGTGCCGTACTCCTTGAGTCACAGGCACTGCCCACTTGTGTTTCTTTTAAAAGCTCTTTGAACAAACTAGGGGGTTCTAGACCTGGAGAAATAAAAATTCTGCCTCTTTTCTTCTCACCTGGAAACTGTGGTCTTGAGCAAGTGTGTTCCGTCAGGTCTGTGTGACGGAGATGAGATCTCTTCCTTTTTTGAGGGCACTGAGTGCCCCTGGTTCAACTTTTGTACATTCATGTAGGTGATCCTCCTGACTCTACAATGGAGCATCATTTCCCACTTTCCAGAGGAGGACAATGAACTCCAGAGGCTCCCACTCCCCGCCCCCTTCCCCACCGCTCCTTTTCATGTCAATCTCTCTCTGTCCTGGAGGACCAAGAGGGAAGAAAGTCACACTTTCCCAAATAATGTAGGTCCCTGCTCATAAACTCCCAAATGAATAGAACTCCAGAAGGTGCCTGTTTACCCGTTGTTCTAACCCAATTAGGACAAATTATCATTTCTTTGGTTTGATATGTCTCCTGGGCATCCTTAAACAGTCAACAAAACCACACCAAGGTTGTATTGTTTTAGCTTTCCCATCACCAACTTTTAATGATCAGATTTAGACACTGGTTATAAACAGCTGGCTTCAGAACCCAACTTGGCGATGCTAGATAATTTAGTTCTTTCCTGTCCAAAATTGAGAAGAATTCCTAGGCTTCTAAAGAGAGAAAAAGACTAAATGAGATGCTAAATTTCTTGGTTTTTAAAAGGCCTTTCTCTTCTTAGTGAGTCATTCCTTTGGTACTGAAAGGAAATAAATAAATGAATAGAAAGAAAAATATATAGTTGCCCTCCCCGATGACTCTTTCTGTCTTTTAGGGTTTTAAATGAAAGAGCCCACATTTATAGAGTCAAAATCCTGAGGAAAAAGTTCTTGTGCAGTTAGTCATAGGAAAGAATTGGTTAATGAAACAAATAGTCATGTTGAACAAAGTTGGTCAGCTGATTCCCACCACCAGCAGGTGGGCTCTGGGGAAATAACACTTTGTTGAAACACAGAGGCATTTCCTCTGCCTGCCCATACACAACTGCCCAGATCTCTCCTGCCCAGTGATCAGTTGGCTTTCTTTTTTTCTAAGACAGAGTCTCATTCTATTGCCCCGTGTAGAATGCTGTGTCTCATTGCAACCTCAAATTTCTGGGCTCAAGCAATCCTTATGCCTCAGCCTCCTGAGTAGCTGGGACTATAGGCATGTGCCAACATGCCCGGCTAGATTTTCTATTTTTAGCAGAGACCAGATCTCACTCTTTCTCAGGCTGGTTTCAAACTCCTGAGCTCAGACAATCCACCCTCCTCGGCCTTCCAGAGTGTTAGGATTACAGGTGTGAGCCAGCCACCGGTCTGGCCTGGTTGGCTCTCTTTTCTCTAACTAGGTCATGTTGGTGGGAGCAGTCTAGGAGACCTTAAGGAACATGTCGACCTGGCCTAGAGTTTCTGAGCATTCAGAGGCCACTGAGTTCATTCCGGCTGACCCAACCCTTTTTCCCAGGGAAACAAAAGAAGAGTCCTGTGGGTGTCAAGCTGCTACTTGTTCTTCCCCCAAAGAGAACCTTCTTCACCAACAATTACCACATCATCGTAAACACTCAGGAGAGACATGATGTAAAAATGAAATTACTGAAAACATTTTTGGACTAACACTTGGCTTTATATAAACTCACAGACAATCCTATAAGGCACTCAAGCAGATTATGGGTTTGAGCAAAGCTGGAAAATTGCTGCCATTATATTGTTATTATTAACACCTTGTAATTAGCCCTAAGGAATCCCAAAGTTCTCTTTCTTGATTTGGCTTTAATGAAGGAAAATTGCTACCTTTGCAAGTTGGATGGCGCCCGTTCTGATTAACCTTAAGTATACAGGACTATTATTTTGAAGATGTTTGCTGTCATGTGAATATTAGTGCTACATGCAACTGAGAAGGGGCTGGGATTGGGGAGGATGGAGAAGAGGGGACCCTCCAGTCTCTTCTTCCTCCTCCCGAGGACAATGAGTCATGGGCTTGCCTCAGCTGTGGTCCTTGCATGAAAGATCAAGAATGAACATTCTGTTAAGGCTATGACCGCAGTCTCTTGCCAAGCTCTACCAGCTGGACTACTGGCTGCCAGTTTCTCTAGCACAGGCCAGAGGAATAATTGTATGGAGTGGTTCTACCTTTACCTTGAGAGTGACCTGTGGGGATGAGATCACACAGGAGTTAGCACCTACTGCAATAAAACAGATTTTATTTGCACGTCCTGGAACTCTCCAGGGGCCCCTCTGCAGCCTTCATAGGCACCGTGTCTCCAATGAAACACCGTCAACATTCATAAAAGATCTCACTGTGTCTCCTTCAGCTCCCCTCCCACGGGCCCGTGCGCTATTTTCATTACCTTCTCTGGGAAAACCATACATTAAAGAGAACTCGTTTGATCGTATCTATAATTAATTTGTATTTTGATAATACAGAGGAGGAATTTTTACATGCAATGACTTACCTGTTCATTATTTTTCGCTTTTGAACTCCTGTGACCGCTTAATAACTCCAAGCTGGTGCGTGGTGGATTAGGACAAGTTCCCCCTGCCCCACCCATCTTTCAGGAAGGGGAAGGTGTTGCCTCTCACACAGAGACAAATTGCTTTAAATAATGACTTTGTGCGAAATTAGTCATACATAATTGAAAAATTCTATAGATGAAAACCAAAGTAACTTGAGATGATCAGTTTACAAAGGTGCATGAAACATGTCCTCCTGGTGGAAGCTGTTCAAATCCTCCCTGGGCTGGTGGCAATTGGTCAAGTGGTTTTCAAAATTTGTTTTCAGGGTTCCCCCATATTTCCTCATAAGAAGATAAAAAGGCTTATTTATAGGAAGGGATGCTACAGCAATACCCATGTAAAAGTACAATAATAGTAACAGTAAAATAACAAAAATATCATTTAAAGGAGCTGACATCTCCCCAGTGTAAGAAGGGGTGATGTTCTGGATCTAGACATTCTGTTAACCTCAAACTCCTTGAAGAAGTTGCAGTGTCAAACATTTAGCTTATTACTAGAAACCAAAGTCTAGAAACTCCCTTGTAAATTTGACATCTTGTACGCTGCCCCAAGTGGCCATTTTCTACGTGAAACATATTGCAGTAAATGTTCCATAAAGGAGTTGACTCCTCTGTGTTCAAAACACACCAGCTTGAGGCCAGGGAATATAGCACCACCGACAGATCGGGGTGGAATCCTACCTCTGCCTCTGACTAGGTGGGTGCGACTCTATGCAGATGACTTACACTGCCTTGCTCTTGGGGTTTTTGTGAATCTAAATGAGGTTCAAGAAAGATTAAAAATCGAATAAAGCAAACCAATGCCCGCCACCGAAGTAAGTGCTTCCTGCATTTCACTTCCTTCCCCTCACCCAGTTCCTTTAAAGGGCTGCACAGAAGTCTGGGCAAAGCCTTTGTTCTCGCCACTCCCTGGTGCAGGCATGTAGGGAAGTGTTTAATCTCCCGGTCTCAGTTTCTCTCCTGTGTAATGGGATAATAAGACACGACAGCTGCCCATCTCTCAGGGCAAGGAGAGGATTAATGAGTTAATGTTTACAAAGGGCTTTTAGAGCTCCCTCTGAAAGTCTCTTCAGATATATTTTATTGGCATATTAAGACTTCTATCATCTGTGGGAAAAAAATCCAAATAGGAAAACATAATCATAACTCCAGGGAGCTAATGAGGACATTATAAGTGTAAATTTGCCACCTCAATTGCTTGTTTATGAAGTAGTTTCAGATGGCAAGGAGCACGCCTGTTCTGGTCCTAAGTGTGTGGCAGTGCTTGGACTTCATTCAAATGCCATTACGCTCTCCGGGAGCATGGCTGTTTCTGGTTGCCTTTAAAAGCCCAAGCCCATGAAGCAGAGAAATAAAACAAAGGTGCCCTCCCAGGTTGAGGGAAAAGATTTCTCCTGTTAGATCTTCTCAATGCTTTTTCGCATAGATAGACTCCCTCAACCCGTCGTCATTAAGTGAAGAGGCAAGTTAGACATTGCTCACCCCTGTCAGGGATTTGCTGCTTCTGGAATGGCTGGCATTGGGAGGCTAGAAAGTATGAAACTATATTCCACTCAGGAATGAAATAGGTCAGGTCTGAGTGAATTTTTAACTCCTATATAACAAGTGCTTCAGCCTTTTATTCCTTGTTGGACCCCTCAGAAAACTCTTGAGTTTTTTTTTCTAATCTTCAATCCTCTCCACCCACCATGAAATTTTAACTACACAAATAAACAATCTGTTTTATGTCCTATGCATACACGTGTGCTTTATACATAAAAAGAAGATTTTTTTTTTTTTGGCCATCCAAATTCACACCCTTGGGGGAGATACCAACCCCGGTGAGCAGGCATGCTTTAGCATGAACTGGGCTGACAAACGCTTCATTTGTTAACGAGAGGCCAAGTTCTCACTCTATTTCCATTTTGTTCTCATGTACGTCTCTCAAAATTGACTTCATTTATTCCAGGGAAAACTTAGAAAGATTCTAAACATTCAAAATAAGAGTTAAGTTAAATGAATTATGGTATATTCATGAAATGGAACATCCTGCTTGCCAATACATATGATTTTCACGTACATATTGCTTTACACAGAGAGCCACTCAGAGGACAATTATTAGGAGAAAACAGCAAGGTACCCAGCGGTGTGTTATGCAGACACATTTACTAAAGGCCAAGGGTGGCATCTGCCAGTGTTATTGTTGAGTTGCAGAATTTGAAGGGATCCTTCATTTCTCCCTCCCTCCCTTCCTTCTTCTCTTCCATCTGTTTCTCCTTCTCCATCTCTTTTTCTTTTAGTTTAAGCTATTTTATGTAGTTTTCTATAAGTGCCATGTAAAATTGCATATTTAAACGGAGAAATTAAAGCATGTGAAAAGAGCCCTCACATGCAGACTTCTAAGAGGTAGCAGCTTGGTGGAACTAGTCCAGGCCCTCCATCTGGTGAGGACCAGAGGCTTCCTAGGTGCTCAGGAAGGATGACCACTGTCTGTACATTGTCCCAGGTGTTAAACCATCAGGATTTCCTGAGGCCATTGCTCTTTCCATGAAGGTGATCTCAAACTACTTGTGTTCAGGCTGTATGGCAATTCTGACTAAGGCAAGTGTCGGCTAGAGTCTGGGTCCTTCTTCTGGACTTTCCAGGATCTCTGCTCAGAAGGCAAAGAATTTGCTTGGCACAGCTCAGCTTAGCTTCCTGAAGAACTATGTCCACTAATTTATTTATTTATTTATTTATTTATTTATTTATTTATTTATGTGCAGTTTTTGGCCGGGGCCAGGTTTGAACCTACTGCCTCTGATATATGGGGCTGGAGCCCTACTCCTTTGAGCCTCAGGTGCCGCCCCACTGATTTTTTTTTTTTTTTGTAAAGACAGGGTTTTCTCAAATACCTGGTCTCTAGTGATCCTCCATGTTAGCCTCCCAAAGTATGTGACAACATGAATGAGCCACTGTGCCTGGCCTGCTGCAGTACTTTTAAGCATTTCATACTCATCCCGCATCCGGACATCCCACGATTTGATGTCAAATTACTGCTGCCTGTTTGGTTCTTCACTGCACTTCTTTAACACTCAGGGCAGTGTCAGGCACACAGTAAACATGACTAGTTTCTAAATGAATGAGTAAATATATTGGGCCTTGAGTGTTTCTTTCTTTCTTTTTTTTGAGACAGAGTCTCACTATTTCACTGTCGGTAGAGTGCTCTGGTGTCAAGGCTCACAGCAACCTCAAACTCCTGGGCTTAAGTGATTCTCTTATCTCAGCCTCCCCAGTAGCTGGGACTACAGGCACCCACCACAATGCCCAGCTATTTTTTATTGCAGTTGTCATTGTTGTTTAGCTGGCCCAGGCTGGGTTGGAACCCACCAGCCTTGGTGCCTGTGGCTGGTGCTATAACCACTGTGTTAGGGGCACTGAGCCATGAATATGTTTCTTGAAGAATTTAACAAGTAGAAGTTTTCCTTAAAGCAAATGCATACTACCGTCAGAGATTAAGAATAATTATGAAACACATTCTTTTTCTCTTCTTGACTTTGACTTCTTTCTATTTAGGACTTTCACCCTTGCTGTAGATTTCACCAGGATATAAGTCCCCTGATCATCTTCTGCTCTTACTCATCCTCACCTCTGGGGCCATTTTTCCAAGGACTCTCCTATTTCTCTCTATTAAGTCAAAACCCTGTGAACTATTCTCAGAACTCAGTACTTCCCTCTCCCTCCTTTTGCCCTTATCGAAGTTGTACTTATATAGTTATATGTGTAATTACCTAATGATATTAATAACAAGCACTTAATGAGTACTTACTAGGTGCCCATCACTGTGATAAATGCTTTCACCCTGAGCTCATCATCATTTAATCCTCAAGACAATACGATGAAATACCATTATTATTGCCATTTTACAGAAGAGGAACCTAAGGCTCAGTGAGTCCAAAGTTGCACAGCCAGTTACTAGTAGAGTGAGGATTAGTTACCCAAACTGCCCCAAAAAGCCTACACAAGGAGCTTATGTAGCAGAGACCTCTGGTGTGTCCGAGGGGAAATCTAGACAGTAAGGAATTAGGAGTTTCCATGTGAAAATACAGATGTCTTGTTTCTCTTGAAAATCTGAAAGATACAGCAACACTTGGCCTCATTTTCTCATGACGGTCACTGTTTGACTGCTTCCTCCCCTACTCTGGAGAGCACCTGCCCTCCCCGGCCTGTTGGTCCCCGCTCAGCCCCCGCTCAGCCCTCTTCTGCGGTAGGCATTGCCATTTGCAACCTGGTACATTCTGAGTTACTCCCTTCATTTATTTAATATTTATCTCCCTGAACTAAGATCTAAGTCATGCTCAAGGAGTTGATAGTTTAGTAGAAGAGGCAGACCTTAAAAGACAATCACAGGGCAGTGAGGTAAGGAAGATTATTTATGTACCTGGTATGGTTGGTGCCATGGAAATCTGTAACCCACAACGGTGTATGGGGGTTTGGAGAGTGGTGTCAGGCTTCCCAGAATAAGACTTCTTCAGTGGAGTTTTGAAAGATGTAAAAGGGTTTCCCTGGAGAATTAGGGGACAACTTCCTGAGTAGACAGAATAGCATATACAAAGACATGAAGGTGATATACACGGGAAGGTCTTAGAGCTTCAAACAGTTTAGTGTGGCTGAGGCCAGGGGAAGGGTGAGTGAGTGGACACTGAGGATACAGGAGGGGGGAGCCAGGTGACAAAGGACCTTGTGTGTTGGGTCCTGTCTCAGTCCATTTGTGTCACTATAACAAAACACCATAGGAATTCATAAACAATGGAAATTTATTTCTTGTGGTTCTGGGGACTTGGAAGTCCACGATCAAGGTTGGACCTGAGAACCTTCTTGCTGCATCCTTACATGGCAGGGGGAGCAGACACTGATGGACAGTGGAGGGAAAAGTAGCCTGGGCTAGTTTCTTCTCACTGTTTAATAAGGCACTGTCCTTACTGGGAAGGTGGAGCCCTCATGACTTGATCACGTCCCCAAAGGCCCCACCTCTTAAAACCATCATGATGGGGATTATGTTTTAATACATACATTTTAGGGGACATTCAGAGCATAGCAGATAGTCATCAGGATATTTATGAACACTTGGTCCTCCTCCTCCAGGCTCGTGATAGGATTGCTCTTCTCTGCCCTCTTCCACATTGGAGAGGTCACATGACTCTTTTGGCTGATGAAATGTGAGCATGAGGGGCAAGTATTGCTCCTGAGTGACAGTTTTAAGTCAGTGCTTGATTCAGCGTGTTCCTCTTTCTTGCCTTGTGCCATTTTGGCACATGTGGAGCTGGAGATTTCTGTCAGCCTGAGTCCCTGAATGACTGCTGAGTAGAGCCTTCCCATCAACCTACAATGGACACACAGCACATGCAAGAATAAGTGTAACTGAGATTTGGGGGGTTGTTTGTTACACAGCAAAATGGGACCCACCCTGACCTATCCATCTGCCAATTGAAGGAATTTAGAATTTACTTTTTAGTCCAAGGTATTAAAATGCCAAATTCCTTGTAAGGATTATACAGGCAACATAAATGAAGGAAGAGGCAGGAGGGGATGTTATGAGCAGTACCCTGTCCTTTCACTGGCACCCCACTGATTCCAAGTCATTGACACTTTCTCGTCCTCCAAAATGTCTGTTCTTTCACATCTCCATTACTTTGCTCACATTGCTACCTCTCCCTTTGACTCCACCAGGAAACTTCCATGCCATCCTTGGATATAAGTGATCCCCAATCCTCTACACACTTCATCTGCACCAAGCTCCAAGATATTTTGCTATCATGGTTATTGCTATTACCAATAGGGATGGCATGCTGAAATGCCCCCCAGGGCTTAGTAGGTAACAAAAGAGATCATTCCGGAGGGTGAAGGCGATTACAAGTGCACAGCATGGTTCCCAGCTTCACTGAGCAGACACTTGGCTCAGCTCCAGCTCATCTAGGCCAAGTGGGAATACAGGCCTTGTCTCATTCTGTCTTCTGATTTTTTCACAAGAATAGAGAAATATGCAATTGTATGGGAAATCTCCAGATTTGGGAACATTGAAAACTATTTTGAATTCTAAAGAGATGTTAAAGTCAATTTTTTTTTTTCTTTTTCCAATCTGGCCATCAGGCAGAAAGTGTGCATATTTGATTGTTGGCGGGGGTGGAGATCATGGATTTGTGAGCAGCGGAGAGGCTGGTCCAGACCTGACAGTGGATAAGATCCCTTGGAGATGTCACCAGAGAGAGGTGGAGGCCAGGAAAGCAGTGAGGAATGAAAGGAGGAGATGGACACCAGAGATAGTGGGGTGATGGGATCACCAGGACATGGTACTTGGACAAGGCTGGGGAGGCCACTCACAAGGTGAACAGTAGGTGCTAAGAGGGAGGTGACAGGAAGAGCTTCAGGCAGGGGTAGGGGATTGTCTACGTGCTTCCCAAGCCTCTTTCAAGTCTCCCTTTTCATCACTTGCATAAGCCTCTATTATAAGGTAAGCACCTGGGGCAACAAGGTAGTAAATAGCAGGAAACTGCCCTCCAGGGGCTCTTGATACAAGATTGGTTATCAGGGTTGGTTAGGCTTAGAAACCCCAAATAACAATAGCTTAAACGCATGGAAGCTTATTTCTCTCACATGAGGGGAGTCTGGCCATGGAGAGGTGGACAGTCCAGACTGGTCAGATGGCTCTGTGACAGAGGGCCCCTGATCTCTTACTTCCTTCTTTACCAACCTCATTACATGACTTTCAACTCAAGGTCCAAGATGGCTTCTGGAGCTACTGCCATCCTCACATCTGCATGCCAGCCAGTACAAAAGAAAAAAAAAGAAAGAAGGAGAGAAACAGAGAAGAGAGCTTCTACTTTTGTGCTATTAGCCCTAATTTAGCCACAGGATCATACCTAACTGCCAGGGAAGCTGAGAGATATCTTTATTCCATGTGCCCAGCTATAATCAGAGGTTCCAGGAGAACAGCCTTGGTCACAGATGGGGGAAGAATATAATCCTGCTTACTGAAGATTTGGGGAGAATGAGTGTCCCTCAGAGCTCCAGGCTCCTTTTTCCAAATCACCATGAAAGGACAAAGTAGAGGTGCGTATTTTAGCAAATACAGTAGACAATGTCCTCGTCATGATGTACTCATAGGCGGGTGAGGAGAGTGTGCGGTGAAAAGTAGGCAGCTCTGGCCCCAGGAACCAATCTCAGCAGTGGGCCAGTGGGGAACATGGCATACCAAGAAGACTGCGCAGAGTCACAGGCAAGCACACACGTGGGTACATGCACACAGAGATACACACACACCCCTTCTCCCTACCAGCCTGACAAGTCAGTGGTGGAAGCAGGGATTAGATGGACCCCTTGCAGCTTGCCACATGGCCATGCTCAAGTCACTTTACCATCTCAAAGACTCACTTTCCTCATTTATAAAATGAGGCAAAGCACAGCCCCGCTCGCAGCCCGTGTGTTGACTGAATGAGATAGCATACGAAGAACAGCTGGCACGGCTCAGCGGGCTGCTGGCTGCAGAATTGTTGCTTTCCTTCTTTGCCTTCATATTAGTTTAGCAAAAACACAATAGCCTGCAGGTCTGGGGGGAAGATAAAGCTTTGGCTGTGGTCCAGGTATTGGAATTGATCAATGATGTGATGGGAACCCCAAAGACCTAAGGCCAGTTAGTTTCATAACACGAACACGCTCTTGACAGCTTTGGCAGTAGGGCTTATTCATTTCAATTGGTATTTATTGTCCTGGGCTGGGCTACGTCTGAGAAACCCAGCAGAGGCCACAACTAATGGCTGGCTACATTTGGAATTTGAAAACTGACCGCATATCTAGTATCATCTCTGCAGAGGAAGACATGTATGCCACTTGTCACCAAAGGGAGAGACTGAATAAAATGTTATTAAGAAAAGCAAAAACATTATCCTCCTCCTGTTCTCAGTTGTACCTTGCCCCTGAGGTTACTGCTGCAGGCTCCTGCAGAAAAGGCGGTGGTGAGGAGCCAGAGAGGTGGGCCAGGCAGGGGGCTAAGTTACGTTTGGATCAGGGACCTGGGTGGAGGTCCTGCTTTGCGCTGGAAGTCTCCAAGCTGGGAAGTGATGAGAGTTCATTACAGGAAGGCAGAAGAATAAGAGACACTGATGAGAGAATCCTTGTCTAGAGGGTCTGCCCTGAGAGCCCTGTCTCCCTGTCCTTTGGACCATGTGGGTGAGCTGTCCTCCGATGGACTGCCCCTTTCTTCCAGAGAGGAAAGAGGGAGTATCCTTTAGATAGCTGGCTCCAGGAGAAGGCAGCCTTATCAAAGACTTCCAGAAAGTAGAGTCTTCACTGCCGTGCCTTCCTCTCCCCCAACCTTGTCTCTGCTGCTTGGTCCATCCCACAAAATTCGAAAGCCCCCTCACCCCATCTGAATCAGCCTCCGTGATTCAGCCTGCGGCTGCCCTCTGCCACTTCACATGGGCCAGCGACACTTGCTTCTGTCTGGAAGCCTCTCATCTTCTAGTGTCCGACCTACAGTTCTGGGGAATCTCGCCAGAACCAGCCCCTGTCCCTGGACTCTCAAGGGCCTCCGGCCCAGCCTCCCTGCCTCTGGCCTCAGCCACACTGGTCACTTGATCTTTCACACATGCTGTGCAGTCCCTTCTCAAAAGGGCCTCTGATAACTGTGCTAACTCCTTCGTGTTTATTAACTTTAATTTTGAAAGCCATCCACTTCTCTCTTTTGGTTTCTATAAATCCTATAAGCAAATATGGTAGACTATGACAGCTATGTGCTCCTTATAAAAACTTCACAAAAAAACAGTTGTAAATAGGGTCAAAAGTGATCATTCCTTTTGATTCCTTTCTCGAAATTTTTTCCCCTAGATTCACTTTCATTCATTTTTGTGTATTCTTAGTGATTTTTTTTTCTCTGCCTATGTTTGCTTGTAAACTTACATAGTTTGGGGGTCTAGAAATACAGCTGGGATCATACTTAGCATTTTTATTTAGTAGCTTGCTGAAATGACATTCCCCTGAATGACATTCCTTGAGTATCTCTTCATGTCATTACACAAGGCTTCTCTTCCTTTTTTTTCTACATGAGCTAATATTCCAAAGTATGGGGAGGCCATGATTTATGTCCAACAAGGGACATTCAGGTTGCATACAGATTTAGCTATTTAAACAATGTCCTCATGAACATCCTCAGACACTAATCTCTGAGGCCGTGCATTTTTGTAGGGGCAATTCCTATGAATAGGATTGCTGGGTCAGGGGGTGAATTAGCTCTTTGAGGTGGAACCGTGAGGACACTGTTTGCTCTGAACATTATAGCTCCATACAGCTGTCAGCCCAATCTCTCCAGCCAGGTCTGACCTGGCCTCATCCTCCCATGCCTGCCCCCTCCCTCCACGAGATAGGATTGCCCCTGTTATCTCATGCCTTTGTGCTCCTCTAGGCTGCACTGAGACGCCTGCTTGGCCCCTGCTTAAGGCTACAGTTACGTTTCATTGTCTCTGAATTGTCTTTCACCTGACTGTCCATGGAACTTAGTTCACAAACCTTTGTTTTAGCGCAGGGAAAACTGCATTACAGTTTTTACTTGACTATTACCCTCCGGTAAGCCCCAAGAAACTCAAGGGGAGGCCTGTCTTATTTAGGTCTGTACTCCCAGTGCCCCAAACTGAGCCTTGTCCAATAAGCACAGAGTAGATGGTTGCTGAGCCAAGAGATGACTGAGTGGAAGAGTTTATGTTCCCAGAGATTTCCTGGGAACAGAAGAGGTTTATGTCCTGACCCACCTTCTAAGAGAGAAGTGGTCAGTTCTGCACCCCATTTCTGTGGTATATAGTATGGAAAACTAAATAAAACCTCCCCCCAAGGGATATTTAGGTCCTAATCCCTGGAACCTACAAATGTTACCTGAAATGGCAAAGATAACTTTGTAGACTTGAGTAAGTTGTGTATCTTGAGATGGGAGGTAATTCTAGTTTATCTGGTAATTCCAAGTGTCCTTAGAAGAGGGAGGAAGCAAGAGATTTGAAACAGAGGAGGAGGAGGGACCATTTTTGAGGTCTATCGTACAGGGGTACAAGTGAAACTCTAAGAATAGAATCAGAACGTTTTAAAACAATAACTGAGAAAATGACATGAAGGCTGTGTTGATCAGTTTGATGGAAGTATTTCGGTTTGCATGTGAAAACCCCACACTGTACCCCAGAAGTGTATTAATGTACATAGTTATCATTCAATAAAAAAATTTAAAAAAAAAAAGTTCAAGGCAAAATTTCACCTTTAGAAAAGTATTGACATCTCGTAAGAAAAAAAAAAACTAAGAAGAAAGGATGTGTCTGAAATTCTGTCTCCACTGTGGAAAGAGTAAGTGATTCTTTTATAATGCTATTTTCCCAAGATGTATATTAGCAATAAACACTACTGTATCTAGTAAAAAAAAAAAAAGAAAGAAATAACTACACAATATAAAAAAACTATTCATATTGGAGCCTTGTGCAAGTGGAACACTTTAAGCATAGATTTAACATCATATTATATAAAGGGTTTTAAAACGTAGTCTCCAATTCTACACTTTTTCAAAAAATATTCAATCATAATAAATTAGTATATTATTTTTGAGTTAACAAAGTACTTTCATATATTTATTTTTCATATCCTTTGATCCTAACAACTGTCAAGTTAGGCAGGCATCATTATCAAAGAAACTAAGACTCAGAGGTGTTAAGTAAAACTCATCCAAAATCACATAGCAAGAAAGAGGCAGAGGTTAGACTTAAAGTAAAGTATCTTGATTTCAAATTCTGTGCTTTTTTCCAGTATGTCTTTTCCTTGGGCAAGCATATATGAGACACAGTGTTGTGATTGTGCACCATATTGTTACCTGAAGCACATTCAGCTGATTCTTACATAAATCATAAAACCGTGTACTATAAGCCACCTTTATCTTTAGAAAGGCCATTATGCCATCTCAGAAAGCTGAAGGCTTTTTAAGTTCATTGGAGACTCTACAACACTTCTGTATGACTTATGTCAGTATTTAACAATTATTTAGACTATAAGGAAACAGTACTATTCTGTAATGTGAGATTTCATGCTGTACTATTTGTCTAGTTGATTGTGTGCTACCCTCAGTTGCCCTTGTTTTCTGTGCATAACTGGTCATATACAAACAGTTCTTAGACGTGTACTAAGAAATGTAAGTTGAAATTATATGTGTGTGTTAGGTTTAATTTCTTTTAAGAATGATGTCAGCATTTTATTCCTAGCCCAAAATATACTACATAATATTTAGTTTACTATAAATGATGTATTTGTACATTGAATAATGTAAAACATTTCAAAATGTACATAAAATGATAAAATATGGTAAAATATAATATCACACCAGAAACTATAAAAAGCCTTTTTCTTCTTTCAAATCCCTGCCTTATTTTACTATAGTAAATTGTTATGTAAAGAAACGCTTTTATGAAATAAACATATTTGAATAGGATTTTCTGATGAGATTACTGAAAATAAAATGTTTAATTAATGTTCAAATGCATAGAAAAATGCACATATCAAAAGAATACAGATCTATGTAGTCTTCTAGGGAAATTGTTAAATTTTTAAAGACTTTGGATGGACCTACGGCTTCATTTTAGCTTTTTGAGGAAATGATTCAGAGATGCCTATTCTATTGCTGCTTTTTCTCATTATAAGTTTTCTTGTAGCTTATATAATAAAAATTAGAGATTATAGTATAACTCTGCTCTGTCCAAATTAGGATCTATTTTCTCCAAATGATGGCATCTATGGCTCTGCCTGTCATAAGTGTCATGAAAAATAAGTTGGGTATGATTGTCAGGGTGATTCTTAAATGAAAATAGCTGTGAGTCAGAGCCTGTTTGTATTTGAAACCCACAGAGAACTCCCTCAGCCTTCTCCTGGAGAGGAAGCAGTAATCTGAGTTCCTAAATATTTTCTTATAGGGCAGATTTCTCAATAAATTTTATCTTTACAGCTTTGGTGCCTTTCTGAATGTTCTTGTCCTTTTATTATTTCACCAGGTAATAAAGCCTGTGCCATTTTACAACTGTAACTTTTTTCAAATTAGTTACACAATTTTATGATCATGGATATTTATTTGATATGTAGCATCCCTGGAAATCCAGAGGAATTAGCCACAGTCAATATTCCATATGCAGTAAACTTAACAGAGACATTGACATAGATTCCAGAAGCAAAGCCATGGCTTTTTCCATTTGGAAGGGAGTAACTGTGTTCTTTTCTAAATGTGTATTTATTTAGTTCTTTAATTTTATCATAAAAATGTAAAGTATCCTGGGAGTGTGTATATTTTTGGCTTTTGGAATTGTTACCAAATATCTTCAGAGAAGATGATTCAGCTCTGTCTTCAAAAACAAAGGAAAGTGTCCGGGGAAATATAATAGGTTATGCTCATGGCAGGAACTTCTCATCACAGTCCACTTCCAAGGAAAAATTCCAGTATTTTCCACTTTGACTACTGCCACCTCTGAAATTACCACATACCATGGAGAAAGGAGCCCTGCCCTATCAGATCTTATATCATGGGGTTTAATATTGGTGAATGAATGATCTAAGAATGTGTGCAAGGATCCTTAACATTCTGGAAACAATGGACCACATTCTGGGGCTTTGTTTTGAAAAGACTTGACATACGTTTAGGGAGAAGAATGCACTAACAAGTGTTCAGTTGTCTCCTGTGAATTCATGTTCCAAGTTTTCAGTGATGGATTTGAGAATGCTCAGATTTGGCTGGCTGTGTTATTTGGTGGATTTTGTATCCTAGCCTGTAACTGATTTATTCCCTTTCTCTAGTTCAGGGTTTGACAACAAACTATGCTCTTTGCCAGGTACACACATGTACTCAAAATTTTACTTACAATTTTAAGTGTATTCATAGACTCTTTTCTCTGTGGACCTTTGTACTGCACATGAGGAAGTCCTACTACTACCAGGATTTGTCATCCAACTCCTGATTTACTATTCCCTGGTTTCATTGTCCTGTGGAAGACCAAAGCTGACCTAGATAGCTTTTTCCCTTCACAGTGGCAGATTGTATTGCCCTCTGCATCCTCAACTCTGAGGAAGGCACCATCACTCCCCAACCATACCTCAACTCCCAGGCTTTAGGATGGAATTTCCTATTTTCTCTAATGATCAGCTCTCTTCTTAAAACTGAGATCAGGAAGAAAGAAACTATTTTCTTGGTTTGACATGGATGAAATTAGAGCCATTTGGCTTTTTAGGCATCTTGCAGATAGCTAACTTTTTCCTTGCATATTCTAGATTCCAAAGGTATTGCCCTTTTTCCTATTGTTAATAATGTGGTAAACCAGCAACAGGGCTTCTGAGGATGCTAATCCTCAAAGACATCAGTCTGATACTGCTTGTGTGTTTTCACTGGCATCCAGTCCCGAGTGGGCCTTCACTAGGTTGCCTCAGCTTGCCATCTGAGCAGTTGGTGAGGATGTGCCAGGCCTAGGTTAAACTTGGAAGTATGTTTGGTTGTTGTGTTCCAGGCCCTTTCAGATAAACTTTACTACAATTTTGGCTCATGGGCCCTCAAACATAGCTGTGAAATTGCGTTAGAGGTATTAACAGTACCTTAAAATGTGCCAGGTTATGAGGTAATTAGATTTGTTGGCTTCAGAGTTAACCTGCCAGAAATAGATGCTATAGGTGCTTTTATTATATTTTAAAGCACTGTAAAGTCAGATTACTTTAAAATTATGTATCACAAAGTCAGAGTAAAAAAGCAGTGGTGAGCATGGAAGCCAGCGCTGAAATCCCCATTCTGTTTTATGCTAAATATGGGAATGGTGTTTCCATTCTTGCCTATGAAATGGAGCTAATGTCTTGTAGCATGTCTGCTTCACATGATAATTAAAAGGATTAAGCAAAATAAGTTTGTAATTTATAATTATATATAAATAAATAAGGTTATCATAAAAATTTTAAGTATACAACAAGATGTTTTGAAATACCAACACAAAGTGAAATTATTGCTATAGGTAAGCAATTTAACATATATATAATCTCAATATAATTATCTATTTTTGTGATATTTCTGTAATAGAGTTTTATAAAATCTATTTCCTTAAAAAATTTCCAGTATCAGGCGGTGCCTGTGGCTCAATGAGTAGGGTGCCAGCCCCATGTAACTAGGATGGAGGGTTCAAACCCAGACCTGGTCAAACTGCAACAACAACAATAACAAAAATAGCCGAGCATTGTGGCCGGCGCCTATAGTCCCAGCTACTTGGGAGGCTGAGGCAAGAGAATTGCCTGAGCCCAAGAGCTGGAGGTTGCTGTGAGATGTGACGCCATGGCACTCTATCAAGGGTGACAAAGTGAGACTCTGTCTCTAAAAACAACAACAAAAATTTCCAGTATACAATATTTTTAATTATAGGCCCCATGCTATACTTTAATTATATACATTTATTCATCCTTCATGACTACTTTGGCCTACATCTCTCTATCCCTGTCCCGCCTGATGCAGGTAATCACCATTCTATTCTGTTTCTATATATTCTACTTTCTTTTAGGATTTTACACATAAAGAGATTATACACTATACACTATTTTCCTTTCAATATGTAGCTTATATCACTTAACATAATGTCCTGTAGGTTCATCCATGATGCTGCATATGGCAGGATTATCTTCTTTTCTAAAGCTGAATAATAATCTATTGTGTGTATATGTGTATACCTCAGTTTTCATACCTGTTAATCCTTCAACAGACACTTCAGTTTTTTCCATGTTTTAGATTTTGTGAATATTGCTACAATAAACACAGGAGTATATATCCAGAAGAGACATTGGTGGGTTAAGTGGCAGTTCTATTTATAATTATTTGAGGAACCCCCATATTGTTTTCCATAATGTCTGTAGTAGTTTATATTCCCATCAACAATGGATAATTGTTTCCTTTCTCCACATCTTCACCAATATGTATCTTTTGACTTTTAGAGAATAACCATGCTAACAAGGGGAAAGTGATATCTCATATTAGTTTTGATTTGCATTTCCCTAATGATTAGCAATGTTGAGCACCTTTTCAAATGCCTATTGGCCATTTCTAAGTCTTCTATGGAAAAATATCTATTCACATTTTTTTCCTAATTTTTAACTTGGTTATCCAGTTTTTTGCCTTTGATTTTGTGAGTTCCTTATATATTTTGGATACCAACCCCTTATTAGATATATGATTCTCAAATATTTCCTCCAATTCGGTAAGTTGCATTTCATATTTGTTAAGATTTCATAATTCTAGTGTATCTTTTTAGATACAACACTGTGAAGTAACCATTTTTATTTTACTTTTTTTAAAATTTCAAGTTAATGTGAGGATATAAACACCTAGGTAACAATCTTTGCATTTGTTAGGTAGAGTCCCTTGTCTAGTTATGTCCCCCACACAAAAGGTGTGCCATACATCCTTACATTATTCCCTTAAATTGTACCACACCAATCCCCTCCTCTCCTCTTCTCAGTCCCCTCTCTTCCTCCCCTTCCTCATGACATGAATTGAATTGAGCTTTTCTCTTATGCGGGTGTATATTAGATTGTCTACAGGCTTCATATTAGTATTGAGTGCATTGGATATTTACTTTTCCATACTTGTGATACTTTACTAAGAAAAATGTACTTCAACTCCATCCAGACATAAAGTCTTTAACTTATTATGACTGCTTAGTATTCCATGGTATACCTATACCAGACTTTCTCAATCCATTCATGAGTTGATGGGAATTCAGGTTGTTTCCACATTTTGGCAATTGTAAATTGAGCTGTGGTAAACAAACTAGTGCAAATGTTCTTATGATATAATGACTTTTTTCTTCTAGGGTAGATGCCTAGTAATGGGATAGCAAGATCAAATGGGAGGTCTAAATTGAGTTCTTTGACGTTTCTCTGTACCTCTTTCCAAAGAAGCTGTATTAGTTTGTAGACCCACTAAGACTGTAAAAGTGTTCCCCTGTCTCCACATCTGCACCAGCATCTACAACTTTGGGACTTTGTGATCAATAGAGTTAGATGATATCTCAGACTCGTTTTGATTTGTTTTCTCTGATGATCAGGGATGATGAGCATTTTTTCAAATGTTAGCCATTCATCTGTCTTCCCCAGAGAAGGTTCTCTTCATGACTCTTGCCTAGTGATAGATGAGACTGTTTCCTACTTTTTATTAAATCATAACTGTGTACATTAAAGAATTAATGAGATACAATAAGCTGATTTGATATACAATGTGGAATGCTTACATCAAACTGATTAACATAACTACCACCTCACTTATTTGTTGTGGTAAGACATTTGTACTCTACTCTTCATAGTTTAGAAATGTACCATTACAATGTGCACATTAGGTGAAGTCCCACCAAATACCCTCCCTCCTCCTGACTTTCCCCCTTCCCTCTCCTCTTTCTCCTCTTCCCTCCTTCTTTCTTCCTTCTGGACTATAGCTGTGCTTTATCATTCATATGAATGTGCAGGTGATTATATATTGGTTTGATAATAATATTGAGTACATTGGATAGTTTTTCTTCCATTATTGAGATACTTTACTAAGAAGAATATGTTCCAGCTCCATCCAGGTAAACATAGAAGATGTAAAGTCTCCATTTTTCATGGCTGCATAGTATTCTATGGTATATATATAACAGATATATATCTCAATTTGTTAATCCATTCATGGGTCCATGGGCATTGGACTGCTTCCATGACTTGGCAATTATGAATTGGGCTACAATAAACATTCTGGTGTAAATGTCCATGTTATAAAATGATTTTTCATCATCTTAGTATACACCTAGTAGAGGAATTGCAGGACCAAATGGTAGGTCTACTTTTAGTTCCTTGAGTATTCTCCAATTTCCTTCCAAAAAGGCCATATTAGCTTGCATTCCCAACAGCACTGTAGATGTGTTCCCTTCTTTCCACATCCACACCAACATCTGTACTTTTGGGATTTTGTGATGTGGGCTACTCTTACTGGAGTTAGTTGATATTCAAAATGGTTTTGATTTGCATTTCTCTTATGATTAAAGATGATGAGCATTTTTTCATGTGTTTGTAGGCCATGTGCCTATCTTCTTCATTGAAGGTTTTGTTCAAGTCTCTTGCCCATAAAGAAAGGGGGTTATTTGTTCTTTTCTTGTTGATTAGTTTGAGTTCTCTGTGGATTCAAATTATCAGACCTTTGTCAGAAACATAACCTGTAAATATCTTCTCTCATTCTTAAGGGTGTCTGCTTTATTTACTTACTATGCTCTTGGCTGTGCAGAAGCTTTTTAGTTTGATCAGATACCAGTACTATATTTTTGGTGTTGCTTTAATTGCCAGGTGGCTCCTCCTCATAAAATATTTTCCCAGGCAAATTTATTCAAACATTTTCCCTGTACTCTTTTCTAATATTTTTATCATTTTGTGTCTTAAGTTTAAACCTTTTATCCAGTGAGAAGCAATATTTGTTAGTGTTGAAAAGCGAGGGTCCAGTTTTAGTTTTCTACTGGTGACCAACCAGTTCACCCAGCACTATTTATTAAATAGGGAATCTTTTCCACAATGAATGTTTTTAATAACATTATCAAATAGCAAGTTATGATAAGTGACTGTGGTTATTGCTTGATTCTCTAATCTCTTCTATATATCTTGATCTCTGTTTCTGTTCCAGTACCATGCTATTTTGATCACTATAGATTTATAGCATAGCCTTAAGTCTGGTAATGTGATACCTCCTGATTTATTTTTATTCACAAGTAATATTTTGGCTCTTCATGGTTTTTTCTGATTCCATATAAAATGAAGTACTATTTTTTCAATATTTTAAAAATATGATAATAGTTCTTTAATAGGGATTGCTTTGAATCTGTAGACTGCTTTGGGTACTATGAACATTTTAGCAATGTTGATTCTTCCCAGCCATGAGCATAGTATGTTTTTCCATTTGTTAACATCTTCAGCTATTTCTTTTCTCAGAGTTTCATAATTCTCTTTACAGATATATTTCATATTATTTATTAGGTAAATTCCCTGGTATTTCATCTTCTTTGTCACTCCTGTAAAAGGAATAGAGTCCTTGACTATATTTTATGCTTGACTATTGTTGGTATATATAAAAGCTACTGATTTTTAAGTATTTATTTTGTATCATGAGACACTGATGTATTCCTTGACCACTTCTTAGAGTTTTGCAGTTGAGTCCCTGGGGTTTTCCATGTATAAGATTGTATCATCTGCGAAGAGTGAGAGTTTGATCTCTTCTGACTCCACTTAAATACCCTGATCACCTTATCTAGCCTTATTGTGATGGCTAAAATTTCCATTATTATGTTGAATAGCAGTGGAGACAGTGGACATTCTTGTCTAGTTCCTGATCTGAGTGGAAATGTTTTCAATTTTACTTAATTCAATATGATATTGACTGTGGGTTTACTATAGATGGTTTCTATCAGTTTAAGACATGACACATCTAAGCCTATTTTCTTCAGTGTTCTGATCATGAAAGGATGCTGGATATTATCAAAAGCTTTAGAGAATAGATGGTCATTTTTTAATTTTAATTTTTTATGTGATGTTTTATACTTGTAGATTTATGTATGTTGAACCAACCTTGCAACAATGGGATGAAACCAAGTTGGTGATGTTGTATAATTTTTTTGATGTGTTGTTGAATTCTGCTTGCTAGGATCTTTTTGCATCAATAGTCATTATTATTAGTCTATAATTTTGTTTCTCTGTTGGGTCTTTTCCTGGTTGGGGATAAAGGTGATATTTGCATGATAGAATGTGTTGAGGAGGATTCTTTCTTTTTCTGTGTTTTGTAAAAGGTTATGTATTATAGGTACTAGTTTCTCTTTGAAGGTTTGGTAGAATTCTGATGTGAAGCCATCTGGTCCCAGAATTTTCTTTCTTTCTTTCTTTCTTTTTTTCTTATTAAATGATAGCTGTGTGCATTAATGCAATCATGGGGTTCAGTGTGGTGTTTTCATATACAATTTGAAATATTTTCATCACACTGGTTAACATAGCCTTTAGGTCATTTTCTTAGTTATTATGTTAAGACGTTTATATTCTACTCTTAGAAAGATTCACTGGTACCCTTGTAAGATAAGCATAGAAGTGATCCCTCCAATCACCCTCCTCCTTTTAAGAGATGTCCTCAGATCATACAGACATTCTTTTGCGTTGCCTTCATCAAATGTGTACTGGCCACACGCATCTTTACTCAGGATACAC
>CAUYQV010081145.1:0-11710 GCA_963574575.1 Galagoides demidoff
ATCTCTCAGCTGGAACTTTCAAGTCAGAAGAAGATAGCCATAAACCTTCAATTTCCTAAAACAAAACAACTTCTAGCCCAGGATCCTGTATCCAGCTAAACTGAGTTTCATTATGATGGAGAAATTAAATACTTTAATGACGTAGACATGTTGAAGAAATTTGTCATAACTAAACCAGCTCTCCAGGATTTCCTCAGACCCATCCTCCACAATGACCAGTGCAATGTTCTACCTCCAAAGTAAACTTATCCAGAAATTTTTGAGCAAAACCCAACTTCCATAGTGGTGAAAGGATTTAAAAATGTCCACTGGATATCTGAAAATCATGACACCCAAAACACAACCAAGCTTATCAATTATCTCAATTAATGTGAATGTTTAAATTGTCCTCTAAAGAGGTACAGGCTGGCTGACTGGATACATAAACTCAGACTGGGTATCTGTTGTATACAAGAATTTCATCTTATCTTAAAGGATAAAAATAGACTCAGGGTAAAGGGGTGGATTTATATAATACAGGCAAATGGAAAACAGAAAAAAGCAGGGGTTACAATTTTGGTGGCAGATACAATTGGCTTTAAACCAATAAAGATAAAGAAAGATAAGTAAGGTCACTACATATTTGTCAAGGGAAACACCCAACATGAAGAGATTTTGATTATTAACAAAATTTGATTTTGCACCCTACCAGAATGCTCCTCAATACCCAAAGCAGACCCTAATGGATATGAACAACTTGATATCTTCCTGCACTATAATAGTTGGAGATTTTAACATCTCTTTGACCATCTTGGATAGATCCTCTAAGAAGAAACTAAGCAAAGAAATATTAGACTTAAACCTGACCCTAGAACAAATGGACTTTATAGACTTCTACAGAACATTTCAACCTAATAAAACTGAATATACATTCTTCTCATCAGCCCATGGGTCATCCTCTGAAATAGATCATATCCTAGGACATAAATCTAACCTCAGCAAATTTAAAAGTGTAGAAATTATTCCTTGTATCTTCTCAGACCACCATGGAATAAAAGTTGAACTCAACAACAATGGGAATCTTCATATTCAAACTAAGTCATAGAAGCTAAATAATCTTAGGTTGAATGATAGCTGGATCAAAGATAAGATTAAGAAGGAAATTACCAAATTTTTGGAACTAAATGATAATGAAGACAAAAATTGTCAAAACCTGTGAGACACTGCAAAGGCAGTCCTAAGAGGGAAACTTATGTCATTCCAAGCCTTCATCATGAAAACAGAAAGAGAGGAAGCCAACTCTTCCTCTCTTAATGGGTCATCTCAAGCAACTGGAAAAGAAGAACACTGCAACCCCAAACTCAGCAGAAAAAAAGAAATAACCAAATTTAGGGCAGAATTAAATGAAATTGAAAATGAAAAATCATTCAGAAGATCAATGGAACAAAAAGTTGGTTTTTTGAAAAGATTAACAAAATTGATAAACCTTAGGCCAATCTAACCAGAAATAGAAAAGTAAAATCTCTAATATCATCTATCAGATAAAGGAGAAATAACAACAAACCTTTCAGAAATTCAAAAAAATCCTCAATGATTACTACAAAAATCTCTATTTCCAGAAGTATGAAAATCTGAAGGAAATGGACCAATACCTGGAAGCATGCCACCTTCCTAGACTCAACTAGAAAGAATTAGAAATCTTAAATAGACCTATATCAACCACTGATATAGCATCGACAATACAAAATCTCCCAAAAAGAAAAGTCCAGGACCAGATGGCTTCACATCTGAATTCTATCAAACCTTTCAAGAGGAACTAATACCTATATTATACAACATTTTCTAAGCATAGAAAAAGAAGGAATACTTCCCAAAACATTTTATGAAGCAAATATCACCCTGATACCCAAACCAGGAAAGCATTCAACAAAGAAAGAAAATTATAGACCAATATCATTAATAAATATTGATGCAAAAATATTCAATAAAATCTTTGCAAACAGAATTCAATAACATCAAAAAAATTAGACACCATGATCAAGTTGGTTTTATTCCAGGGTTACAGAGTTGGTTCAACATATGCAAATCAATAAATACAATACATCACATAGATAAAATAAAAAACAAAGACCATATGATTCTCTCAATTGACACAGAAAAGAACTTTGATAAGTTTTTTTGATCCTTTCATGATCAGAATTCTTAAGAAAATAGGCATAGAAGGGACATTTGTTAAACTAATAGAGGCCATGTACAGAAAACCCACAAACAATATCATATTGAATGGTGTAAAATTGAAAACATTTCCACTCAGATCAGGAACGAGGCAAGGATATCTACTGTCTCCACTGCTATTCAACATAGTAGGAAGTCTTAGCCATTGCAATTAGGAAGAGAAGGCGATCAAGGGTATCCAAATAGGGTCTGAGGAGATCAAACTCTCACTCTTTGCTGACGATATGATGCTATACCTGGCAAATACCAGGGACTCAACTTCAAAACTTAGAAGTGATCAAGGAATATAGCAGCATCTCAGGGTACAAAATCGATATTTATAAGTCAGTAGCTTTTATATATGCCAACAATAGTCAAGCTGAAAAAACAGTCAAGGACTCTATTCTTTTTACAATAGTGCCAAAGAAGATGAAATATTTGGGAATTTACCTAACAAAGTAGGTGAAAGATCTCCATAAAGAGAACTATGAAACTCTGAGAAAAGAAATAGCTGAAGATGTTAACAAATGGAAAAAAATACCTTGCTCATGGTTGGGCAGAATCAACATGGTTAAAATGTCCATGCTACCCAAAGCAATCTACAGATTTAATGAAATCCCTATTAAAGTACCACTGTCAAAGTTTAAAGAACTTGAAAAAATAGTACTTCATTTTATATGGAATCAGAAAAAACCTCGAATAGCAAATACATTACTTAGAAATAAGAACAAATCAGGTGGTATCACATTAGCATCATCAGGCTATACTCTAAATCTATAGTGATCAAAAAAGCATGGTACTGACACAAAAACAGAGTGGTATATTTATGGAACAGAATAGAGAACCAAGAGATGAACCCAGCTACTTATCGTCACTTGATCTTTGACAAGCCTATCAAAAATATTCAGTGGAGGAAAGACTCCCTGTTTAACAAATGGTGTTGGGTAAACTGGCTGACGACCTGTAGAAGACTGAAATTGGACCCCACCTCTCACCATTAACAGAAATTAATTCTCACTGGCTAAAATATTTAAACTTAAGACATGAAACTAAAAAAATACTAGAAGAGAGTGCAGGGAAAACACTTGAAGAAATTGGTCTGGGGGGATATTTTATGAGGACTATTGAAGGTTTTTGAAGGTAATTGAAGCAACAACAAAAATACATTACTGGGATCTGATCAAACTAAAAAGCTTTTGCACAGCCAAAAGCACAGTAAGTAAATCAAACCAACAATCTTCGGAATGGGAGAAGATTTTGCAGGTTATACTTCTGACAAAGGTCTGATAACTAGAATCTATAGAGGACTTGAACTAATCAATAAGAAAAGAATAAATAACCCCCTTTATAGGTGGGCAAGAGACTTGAACAGAAACTTCTCTGATGAAAACAGGTTCATGGCCTACAAACAAATGAAAAAAATGCTCATAATTCTTAATCATCAGAGAAATGCAAATCAAAATGACTTTGAGATATCACCAAACTCCTGTAAGATTAGCCCACATCACAAAATCCTAAAACTACAAATATTGGCATGGATGTGGAGAGAAGGCAATACTTCTACACTGCTGGTGGGAATGCAAGCTAATTCAACCTTTCTGGAATGAAGTTTGGAGAACACTCAAGGAAATAAAAGTAGACTTACTATTTAATCCTGTAATTCCTCTACTAGGTATCTAACCAGATGATCAAAAATTATTTTACAACAAAGGCATTTGCACCAGAATGTTTAATGCAGCCCAATTCATGATAGCCAAGATATGGAAACAGCCCAAGTACCCCTCGACCCATGAATAGATTAACAAATTGTGGTATATGTACACCATGGAATACTATGCAGCCACAAAAAGATGGAGACTTCATATCTTTTGTATTTACCTGGCTGGATCTGGAACATATTCTTCTTGGTAAAGTATCTCAAGAATGGGAAAAAAATGTATCCAATGTATTCTATACTATTATGAGATTAATATATAATCACCTACACCCTCATATGAATGGCAAAACATAACTATAGTCCTGAAAGTAGGAGGGAAGAGGAGAGAACGGGGAGGGGAGGGGGCATGTAAGATGAGGGAGGGTATTTGGAGGGAACCTCACCTAATGTGCATGATGCAATGGTACATTTCAAAACTATTAAGAAATGAGTATAATTGTGATGGATGTGCTACTTAGTCCAATGTAAGCATTTCACATTGTATATTGAAGCAGTACCCTGAATCCCATAAATGCATCAATGTACAAAGTTATGATATAATAAAAAGTAACTTAAAAAATAAAAATAAAATAGAACTTAGAAAATCTGAAACTTGAAAAATTACTCATAACTCCAATAAACAGTATTAGATTACTATTTTCTTTTTAGTGTATTAATATTATTCAGTGAATTGAATACATATGTATCTCTGGTCATCAGACAGGTTCTTTTTCTTTCGTTCTTTTTTTTTTTTTTTAAGAGACAGTCTCACTTTATTGCCCTTGGTACAGTGCCATGGCATCACAGCTCACAGCAAGCTCCAGCTCCTGGGCTTAAGTCATTCTATTGCCTCAGCCTCCAGAGTAGCTGGGACTACAAGCACCCATCAGAATGCCTGGCTATATTTTGTTGCAGTTAGGCCGGCACTGGGTTTGAACATGCCACCATTGATATATGGGGCCAATGCCCTACCCACTGAGCCACACACACTGCCCCCAAAAGGTTCTTTTTCATGAATATCTGTGAAGATGTTCTTTCAATTTTGTAGAAATATGTCCCTGTAAAAAACTTCCCTTATTCTCTTTGCCTCCTTTACGTCATATTATTTTTCTTTATTTCATTTTCAAAGAGAAGTGTTACTCAACCTTTGTTCCCTGAGCTTTTTTCATTGCATCTCTTCAAAATATCATGGAAATGCTGGCATGCTCTTCAACTCTCAGTGAGAAATTCCACTTGGGGTCTTGCAATTGTTATCCTACACAGAGGTAGGGCTGCTACTATCTAGGAGATTTCTAGACTAATCACATTTTTAATTTCTTGAGCTTTGAGCAATGCTTCCAACGGAGCTCTTCTAATGCCTCAGCTTAGAGATGGCCTTGGAAACTTGAGACCAGCTCAACAGAGCTGTCACTATAATAGCAACAGCCTAAACAGAATCTTGGAATAGAAGAAAGTACGCTTTGCAGGCTTTTACCCAGGGTTTCTGCAAAGGCTCTTCTTCTGAGTGAAACAATTACTTTGGGAAATTACCTGTTGACAAAACAGCATCCCAAGAAGCTGCAGTTAAATGCCAGAGACTTCTAAAAAACGGAAGGAAGACAAGCCTCAATCTCAAGGTCCTTATTTTTGGCAGCTTCTGTAGTTACATGATGGAAAAGAAATTTTCCCTCAACTTAGAACAAGTCAATTTTCTGCTACTATAATGCACTAAAATAATGCTACCTATTCGCCAGCCTAGGGAGGAATTTGATTTTGTTTTCATCAGACTGAAGCTTCTCTTGATACTCGCAGTGAGTCCATAGGGAAGCAGTAACACCGCATGTATCTGCTTCTTCAATTTAGGAAATCCTGTCTCTATGTAATGGAGTGGCCGGGATGGGTTTTTACAGAAGCCACTCATGTGTATATTGACACAATGTTTTTCTCAACTGCCTTTTCATCAGCTATCTGTTTTACTCTCTCAGACTTATCTCTATACATGTCAAAATTGAACAATTTATGCCAAATTACACACATTTATTTTCCATTTGGTAAACACCCATCTACCTGAAGGTGATAGTTTATGGTTGTGTATATGGGATTCCTTTTACCCTGAGTATGTTTCTTATGTCTTCAAGAAATAAAATACTAGCTGCAATTTATTGAGCATTTATATATGTATCATATTATCTACTAGAATGTGTCCTGAGGTCAGAGACCATCTCTGCTTGGTCACTCAGGAACCACCAATACTTGTTATCACTGTGTATTGATATTTGGCTATGTGTTATCACTGCGTATGGACGTATGGCTCCTAGAAGGTGCTTCAGAACAATGTATTAAGTGAACAAATTATTTGCACTCATGTATTTAAGGACCTTTGATAAATAGGTGTTACTTCATTTTGTAATAAGGGAAACCAAGGCTCAGAAAGGTTAAATAACCACCCAAATGCTACACGGTAAATGAGTCAGGTAAGAGATGGACTACAAGGCAGGTTTGTTCACCTCTATCATCCTGTCACCCCATCCTCCCATTTTCCTTCAAACATAGCTTTGATGCGGAAGTCAACTGCTTTTCTGACAGGTTATTATCACTGATTACATGGTTTATAGCTTTAAAATATGCTGAGCACAGGCTATCTTTGCCATTCAAAATTAGAAAGAGTGAGATACTTTTTTTTTTTTTTTTTCCCCACTTTTTAAACTCAGACACACAAAGGCAGTTTTATGTTAAAGTGTTAACTCAGTTGTTTTGGTTCAAGTTTGTTTTGGACACTGAGTGAACTACTCCCTTTCCCCCAGTGTTCTCCAATAAGCTTGTCCTCTCTACCTACAACATCCTATTCTAAAGACCCACTTTCTAGGGGGCTCTGAAGGTAGGAGCTGTCCGTAAGTTTCCATGATGGTAACAGAGTTTGACTTGTAGTCGTTCATGGAAGACAATCTGAAAGACTCTCGCCTTTAATCGGCACAGGTTGGTATGACTAAGGCTCCTTGTTCTTTATAAGCAAAAGTTGGTCTGACTTGTTCACATCCTTGGAATAAGGATCCTTGTTCATTATAATTTCATAAAATCCTTGCTATAAAAAATATTAAAATACACCAAGACCCCTAGACATCAAAGACCTCACCCACCATCTAGCTACTGCATCTCTTCCTTCTCTGTGGAATTCCTGCATTGCTTGCATTTTAAGTTCAGTTTCCCTTTGGGCCGTTCACATCTCCTCAATATCACTTATGTGTTTCTTCTTTTCTCAGCACCACCACGCTTCCATGTTAGTTTTTGATTTGTTTATTTTTGCTACCCTCTCTCCCTTCTCCTTTCTGGGATTCTTCTTTAAAAGACACATTTGGTTCTTTTTCCTTCTATATATATTTAATTTGTTGCTTGGAGAAGATCTTTGGCAGGAAGAAAAGGCTGCTGTCTATTTCTACATTGATACTAAAAAATAATGACACTAATCACACCAGCAAAACACACACACACACGCACACATTTCATGTGCAAAAGGGATTTGCAGACATGTACTATGGCTCATCTCTTAGATATCTTTCTTTTTATTTCTTTCATTGCATTTCCATTTTTGGCTACTATTACCAAAAGTGATTTTTAAAATTCCTTATGTCCTTCATTCTCCTTCTCCTTCTTCTAATGCTTTCATTCTTCTTTTCCTTATTCTTTCTCCCATGACACTTTGGACTATCCAAAGTGTATAGATCATGTTAAAAGCATTAGGATTCTGCTGAAATTTATTTCTTTAGGACCCAGGAAGAGAACTGCTTGCTGTTCTGGTTATTTTCATTAAGGTTAACACACCAAACTGAGAAGAAATAGTAATGCTTCTAGTGTAGTTTCTATATGCCTATTGACATATTCTGATTTTATCCCATTTTTCCAAGGTACCATTTTTTCCTTTTTCTTTTCTTTCTTTTTCTTTGACAGAAAGGATATGAAAGTACTGACATTGTAAGGGCTTGGAAAACTAAACAACTTATTTGCTCATTTGATGGGTGGCATGAGTATCAGTGCTTCTCATATTTGGCACCATGAATATTTTTGGATACCAGTCCACATACATTCAGCTGTTGAGAATTAGTTATGCTTGGTCAGGAATGTTGCCAGCTGTAGGTTGGAGCAAAAACCGGGAACTTGCAGTGCATCATATTATTCAGATGGAAAATCCACCCAACAGGGATTGACATAGTCATAGCAGGAATCCAAAGCCCTATTAAAAAGATATTTAGGATATTTGGGACTTTGCAGGTTGTTTCTTTAACTTGACTTATGTCCCAGGACACAGAAATATTTTTCATCATGAGTTCAGATAAAACCTTATTTTTTGTACCTCTCATCTGGTGCTTTTCATATATTGCTTTATATTCTGTATAAAATAATACATAATTTTGTTGTATGCGGACAAAGATTCTTTGCTTGGTCAAACTTTAGTCAGACACTTGACCCTTTTTCTAGGTTCATCTGTGCCCTTCCTTGCAAAATCTACTTTTAGCAAAGAACTCTGCTAAGTCAGTCCAGTCAGAATCTTCTGTCCTTGATATCTGCCCACATTCCTTATCCTCTGTTGTTCCTCAGATGATGTCTGATCATACTGGCCTGTCTTTAGCAAGAATACTGGTAGGTTGGTTTACCCAGAATCACCCTCATTCCTCATGTTTCCTCTTACTAATTTTCTACCCACTAATAAGTATCCTGCTTCTTGGCTTTACATTTCTATGGCCCCATACTACATTTAGAGTAGAGTCCCATCTCTTTCCAAATCCCATTGCCATGATTCCTATACCTATCATGATGATCCTAAATAATGTCTTCCTGGCCGCGATTTTTATCACTGAATAATTTATTCTCTTACCAATTCCTGGGGACTCGCATAGTATCTATGCTATGTGCAAAATAAATAAATCTAGATAAATCCATCTCATCTAGCTTCTTTGTTATTTGTTCATTTATTTTACTAAAAATCTCTCAAATTAAATTCTTTGCCCTTCTTTCACCTCTTTAGCTCAGGCCTCAATTACCACAAGAGTCTTCACACTACTCATTTTACCTCTAATGTGATCTGACTTAACCATTTTGTAATTTTCCACAGAATGATGATTTCACCAAGAGGCAAATGTGATCAAACCATTCCATTGCTTTAAGAAAGCATTTAGGGCTTCCTATTTATAGGAGCACAACTTCCTAGATGGCTCCTAGGAAGGTCCTCTAATTTTCCTCTCTAGTTCTCTCATTTTGCTGTTTTACAATGTTTAATGCCTCTTTATTTTGGACATTTTGTTCCCTTTAACTAGAACCTCCTTACCATTCCCTACTCAACTCTTCAGGAAATTTCTACTCACATCAAAGAATTTTCTCAACTCTATCCCTTCCTCCTATCCTATGCGCCTCCTCCAATGCTAAGCAAAGTTGCTGTCCCCTCCCTTGTGCTACCAACATACACCACACTTGTCTCTACTAAAATACTTTGTTCATGATGTTTCAAATATTTATATAGCATCTTTTTAATCTATGGGACTAGTCTTTTATTTTTAGCACCTAGCATTTTGATTGAAGAAAAATTGAAATACACATTAAATTGTAACTGGTGAGATACAGTTAAAAGATATTATGTCAGAATTATCTACCACACTGTTGGCAGAATACAATTCTTCCAGTTAAAGTTATCGAACAGAAGGATCTTTGAGGTTCAAATGTCATCAATCTGTCATCTGTGACTAAGTGATGTTCTTAATGATTTTCTACTTGCCACCATTGTGATAGAGATATGTTAGTAGGCTCACAAATCTTTTTTGTCTACCTGTACAAATATGCTCTTGGTAATGCAGAGGGTCTGGAAGCACCTTTTCTAGATTCTCCTTCTGTAGAGGTTATAATAATGATGATATGATGATAGTTATTAGAGAAGCTCACCAGGATGCTTTGGTTACCTCCTGGAAATTGTACATAACATGTGATACTAAGAACAAACAAAATAAGCAAACACAAACAAGAAAGTATGTTGAAAGCATGTACCTTATCTAAAATCAGTGTTAGGATGGCAATAGGTTTTAATTATCTTAATTATATTATGAATATATTGTCTGTTGATATTTACTCACATTTCTCCTATGATGAAGGCCCAAACAAAAGATAGTTTATTATTCTCAACCTCAGTAATATTTGCATAGAATTAATCAATCACCTTTAATTGGGTATTTTATCTTCTGATTTACTAATTTCCATGCATCCTATAATTGTCAAAGGACCGGAGGAATATTCATAGTAAATGAGGCACTAAAAACCTGCAAACAGGCAGGAAATATATAGCCCAAGGTGGATTGGTAGGGTAATCTCTGAGAAACTTTAATGGACATAACTTTCTTTTCATGGCTGGAAAAGGGGCAGTCTAAGTAATTTATGAAGCAATAGTCAGAAATTAACTATGCAAAAGCTTCCACTATCATAGGCTCTACTGTAAGAAAATGGACCACAGCATAAAATATGTTTCTCTAATTGAAGTCAATGTCAAAATATATTTTTGAGATAAGTATGGCTTGCAAAGAGCTTACAAAAGTAGGTTAGATTGCAAAGAAATACACTTTGTAGAAAAAGAATACTGGTAGGGTTAAGATTAGAAAAATTCCATGGAACCTGCCAGTAACCAGGCAGATTTTGAAATTGTTAGCTTGATTCATTCTCTTTCTATCACCTTTAAAAGTTCAAAAGGTATGATTTAGTGCAAAAATTTGGGAAATGTCAAGTTGCCCCATGATGTACTACAACAATCAGTGAGGATTCATCTTAGAGAGACATTTCCATCTCAAAAACACTTTTCCCACTTCTGATGGAAAGAAACACAGACATCATGTATTTAGAAATCATTTTCAGATGAACATGTAGATATACAGAGAATTTAAAAGTTAGTTAGTTATAAGGTCAGAACTAAAAATACGGATATTTAAACAGATTCTGTAAAAGATAGCAATTTTTAAAAATTCCTTACACATTTTCACATTGAAAGAAAAAAACAATTAGGTAAGATTAAGGGATCTTAAATAATTTTGATAGACATTGAATTATCATTTATATTGCTTAGGAAATTATTTTATTTATTTTTTATTGTTTCGGATTCATTGATGGTACAAAAAATTAGGTTACACTGAGTGCATTTGTTAGATAAAGGCTCACTTATAATTGTGTCCTGCTCCCAAAAGGTGTGCCATACACTGTGGTGCCCCCAACCTCCTACCTTCTCCCCTCTCCCCACTTGCTCATTTCTCTACCCCAGTATATTAGCTCATCTACTGCCTTCATATTAGAATAGAGTACATTGGCTTCTTGCTTCTCCATGCTTGTGATGCTTTACTAAGACTGTGTTCCACATCCATCTAGGTTAATACAAAAGATGTAAAGTCTCCATCATTTTTAGTGGCTGAATAGTAATACATGGTATACCTATACCACAGCTTGTTAATCCATTTCTTGGTTGGTGGGCCTGTAGGCTATTTCCACATTTTGGTGATTGTAAATTAAGCTGTGATAAACAGTCTAGTGCAAATGTCCTTATAATATAAGAATTTTTTTTCATCTGGTAGATGCCTAGTAATGGGATTGCAGGATCAAATGGGAAGTCTAATTTGAGTTCTCTGAGGATCCTCCATACTTCCTTCTAAAGAGTTTGTATTAGTTTATAGTACCAACACTAGTGTAAAAATGTTCTCTTCTCTCCACATTCTTTGTACCCTCAATGAATCCCATGCTAGCATCTGCAGCTTTCAGACTGAGGGTTATGTGATATCTTAGGGTGATTTTAATTTGCATTTCTCTGATGATCAGGGATGATGA
>CAUYQV010081148.1:0-40287 GCA_963574575.1 Galagoides demidoff
CAGAATCCAGCCACACATCAAACAAATCATACACCACGACCAAGTGGGTTTTATCCCAGGATCTCAAGGCTGATTCAACATGCATAAATCTATAAATACAATTCACCACATAAATTAAAAAACAAATACTGTATGATTCTCTCAATTGATGCAGAAAAAGATTTTGATAATATCCCGTACCCTTTCATGATCAGAACACTTAAGAAAATTGGCATAGAAGGGACATTTCTCAAATTGATAGAGGCCATCTACAGCAAGCCCATAGCCAATAAGGTACAGAATGGAGTTAAATTGAAATCATTTCCACTCAGATCAGGACCCAGCAAGGCTGCCCATTGTCTCCACTGCTCTTTCACATTATAATGGAAGTTTTAGCCATCACAATTAGGGAAGAAAAGGTAATCAAGGGTATCCATCTAGGATCAGAGGAGATTAAGCTTTCACTCTTCACAGATGATATGATTGTATACCTGGAAAATTCCAGGAATTCTGCTATAAAACTCTTAGAAGTGATCAAGGAAAACAGCAGTATCTCAGGTTACAAAACCAACACTCATAAATCAGTAGCCTTAATATATACCAATAATAGTCAAGTTGAAAAAAATAGTCAAGAACTCTATTCCATTTACAGTAGTGCCAAAGAAGATAAAATATTTGGGAGTTTACCTAACAAAGAATGTGAAAGACCTCTATAAAGAGAACTATGAAACTATAAGAAAAGAAATAGCTGAAAACATTAACAAATGGAAAAATATACCATCCTCGTGGCTGGGAAGAATTAACACTGTTAAAATGTCCATAACTACCCTAGGCAATATATAATTATAATGCAATCCCTATTAAAGTTGCATTGTCATACTTTAAAGATCTTGAAAAAATAATACTTCATTTCATATGGAATCAGAAAAATCCTTGAAAAGCCAAGACATTACTTAGAAATATAAGCAAAGCAGGAGGAATCATGCTACCAGACATCAGACTATACTATAAATCCATAATGATCAAAACAGCATGGTATTGGCACAAAAACAGAGAGGTAGATGGATGGAACAGAATAGAGAACCAAGAGATGAACCCAGCTACTTACTGCTATATAATCTTTGAGAAGCCAATTAAAAACATTGAGTGGGGAAAAGACTCCCTGTTTAACAAATGGTGCTGGGTGAACTGACTGGCGACCTGCAGAAGACTGAAACTGGATCCACACCTTTCACCACTAAGATTGACTCTCACTGGATTAAATATTTAAATTTAAGACATGAAACTATAAACATAATAGAAGAAAGTGTAGGGAAAAGACTTGAAGAAATCAGCCTGGGCAAAAATTTTATGAGGAGGACCTCCTGGGCAATTGAAGCAACATCAAAAATACACTACTGAGACCTCATCAAATTAAAAAGCTTCTGCACAGCCAAGAGCACAGTAAGTAAAGCAAGTAGATAGCCCTCAGAGTGGGAGAAGATATTTGCTGGTTATGTCTCTGACAAAGGTTTAATAACCAGAATCCATAGAGAACTCAAACATATTAGCAAGAAGAGAACAAGTGATCCCATCTCAGGGTGGGCAAGGGACTTGAAGAGAAATTTCTCTGAAGAAGACAGGTGCATGGCCTACAGATATATGAAAAAAATGCTCACCATCCTTAATCATCAGAGAAATGCAAATCAAAACTACTTTGAGATATCACCTACCACCTGTAAGATTAGCCCATTGCACAAAATCCTAAAATCACAGATGCTGATGTGGTTGTAGAGAAAAGGGAAAACTTCTGCACTGCTGGTGAGATTGCAAACTATATGTTTCTTTTCGAAAGACATCTGGAGAACTCTTAGAGAATGAAAAATAGACCTACCATTTGATTCTATAATTCCTCTATTAGGTATATATCCAGAAGACCAAAAATCACACTACAATAAAGATATTTGTATCAAAATGTTCATTGCAGCCCAATTCATAATTGCTAGGTCATGGAAGAAGCTCAAGTGTGCATCGACTCACGAATGGATCAATAAACTGTGGTGTATGTACACCATGGAATACTATGCAGCCATTAATAAAGATGGAGACTTTACCTCCTTTGGGTTTACATGGATGGAGCTGGAAAATATTCTTCTTAGCAAAGTATCTCAAGAATGGAAGAAATAGTATCCAATGTACTCAACCCTACTATGAAACTAATTTGTAGCTTTCATAGGAAAGCTATAGCCCAATTTTAGCCCAGGAATATGGGGAAAGTGGAGAGGGAGGGGAGGGGAAGGGGGAGAGTGGGTGTAGGGAAGGTGATTGGTGAGATCACACCTATGGTTTATCCTTTAAGTGTACATGTGAATCTCACTAAATGCAGAATATAAATGTCTTAACACAATAACTAAGAGAAAGACATGAAGGCTATGTTAACCAGTTGGATGAAAGTATTTTAAATTGTATATAGAAACAGTACACTGTACCCCATGATAGTATTAATGTACACTGCTATGATTTAAATAAAAAAAGACAATGTGAAATATTTTTGTCTCTATGCTACTTCTAAAATTTGATAGAGGATTATCTAATTGTTCAAGTGAAATTAATACAAAATAGTTCTTTAAGTACCCACTTCTTTCTGTTCTGCTTTTTATAAGACATTTGCATGTAATTATGAATTAGGATGGCTGTGTGACCTGTGTCCCAATGCCCCATGTCTGGTGCTGCAGGTATTAATGTTTCTGGCTTTCCAGAAATCAGGGAGAGGGAACGAATTAATAGTGTACAAAGTGAATGAACCCCAACTACTGTCTGCTGGGGCAGACTAAGGGGAACCAGTCTCTGGGGGAACCCTGGCTTGGGCCCTATTGGGGATGATTCCCTTCTAGTCCACCGCTACACCCCCGCTCATCTATGTTGTTTTCACAGATGTCATCTACAGTCAAATACAAGTAAAATCGGTACCCATTTTTTTTTTTTAGGAAAAGATAATTCCCTCCTATCTTACATCAGTGTTTTCTCTCATTGATCTACTTATAGTTTCAAAACCATAGGTCTTGTGGCTGGCATGGTGCTACCAGGTATAGATCGGTTTTCCCTGGTGGGCTGGACTGAGTCAGGAGCACTTCTCTGCACCCAGGCACTGAGACTGTGGTTTACAAGTCCATGCCTCAGAGGCATAGGCAGACCATCTGTGTAACACACACAATTAATGAATTCATGAGGAGCTAAGGTCCAGCCCTCACTGGCATTGTTAAACCTGCACCTTCAATCTCTGTGAAGAGCTGGATTGCTCAGTTCCCATGCTAGAAGCAGAGTTCCCAGCCTGGCTCTCCCCTAGATCCTGTCCTTCTCTTTAATGTTCTCCTAGAAAAAGAACGTATGGTCCTGGGATGGCAATGGTGGAGCCTTCTGGAGGACTAAGTTCCCATTCTAGAGCAAGTAACTGCCAAGGACCATACTGCTTGCTCATCCCTTCACAGCCCTTCCTCAGCCTGAAACAAAACAAACTGTCACACATGAATACTGGCAGCAGGGATGTGGGCAGGGCCATGGAAACCTTACAGGGTCCATGTCATATTTCAACAACTTTCATTCAATAGCTGTAGTTTTTAAGGGGAACTGATAAAAAGTTATATTATTTAAACTTTGTCCTAACATCAGAATTAACTCAACCTTTCTATGGAAAACAGCACAAAAGGATGGCAATAGTGTCTAAGGGAACCAAAATGGCATCAGATAAGATGGTTTTAAGAAATGATACTCTGACAATATTAAGCTTGATAACAATGGCTCAGCCCTTGATACTGATCTCCACACACAACACATGGATGTGAAATTGCTCATATACCTCTACACCTACAGTCTCCAACTCCTGGTCCCTGGCTGTTGGGAATAGCACCACACAACAGGAGGTATATGGGGAGTGACGGAAGCTCCACTCACTGTGATCTGTATTCACAGCCGCTTCCTATCACTGTGATTCCTGTGATAGGAATCACTATGTGATTCCACTGGCATCACACCTCCTGTAAGACCAGCAGGGGTATTAGATTTCCACAGGAGCAGGCACCCTGATGTGAACTATGGATGTGAAGGGACTAGGTTACCTGCTCAGTGAGAGAATCTAACACTTGATGATCTTAGGTGGAGGTGAGGCGGTGATGCTAGTGCTGGGGAGCAGCTGCAAACACAGACCGTCATTAGCAGAGAGGTCTGACTGCACAGAGACCATAACACATTCATTTGCAGACTCATGTCAAAACCATTCTCTTCCTGCCCCATCTACAGAAAAATTGTCTTCTGTGAAACTGGTACCTGGTGCCAAATGGCTGGCGACAGCTGTTCAGTACTCTCATCCCACAAGTGGATCTGTAGTCTGTTATCTCTGGGAGGCTGAGGTGCTGCCCAGCCATGTGACATGGTGCTGGGGCTGTAGCTTGAGGGGCTTCAGTGTCTTTACAAGTATGGAAAAGTAGCAAGGAGGAAGAAGAGCTGTGGGAGCAAGGCTTTGGGTTCTGCTGGGCTGCACTGGGGAGCACTGATGCATGCCTGTGTGTTCCCGAATGGGAAGGGCATGTTCTTGCCAATGTCTTGCAAAAAGCTCAGCTTTGAGAGTTACTGCAAGTCACTTGGAGTGTATGCCCTTTGGAGGGGTCAGGTCAGGGCTCTGACACACAAAGGAATGTCTGAAAGCCAAGAGGCCCTCATTTCAAGGGCTGACCCACACCTGCTCACAACCTGGGGCCACCTGCCTATCCTGCAAGGCAGTGATGGGCTCCAGAGGGGTGGGAGCCGTGGGAGCCAGGGGAGCATCCCCTGCAGCTCCTGGTGAGGGCTCCTGTGATGTAAAAGCAGTGATAGGAAAGTGAGACTTCAGCATCCCTTATAGGTTTGTCCTTCCCTCAAGACGCAGGTAACAGGATTGCATTTCACAGATAAAAGTGCATGAGACAAAACATCTCCCTGAGCTTCCCTGGCCTCAGTTTCCTTCCATTCATCATTCATTTCTTTCCCTTGGAAACCTTATTTCCATGGAGATGAGAAGTTCGTTCTCTCTCCTTTGGATCTCCATTTGACAGCTCCCCCAAAGAAGCAATATATTTGGCGTTTACATGTCACATATGTAAAATTTTACCTGGAAATTTTTTTCTTCCAGCAGCTCTTCCTAAGTAGTTGAGTGCAGTAACCCCCACACTTTGACTAGGAATTGAAATGGGCCTTGCACAGGGCTTGTGGGGTATAGAAATCTTTGGGGTTCTTTGAAGGAGCAGAAACTCTATGCTAGCACACTCTCAGAGTTACCACGGGGACAAAATGGGGTCATTGGAGAGCTTCCTGGGCTGCAGACAGGGCTCAAGGTGGCTGAGTCTTCCCCAAATGCCACTAGAAAGCATGTTCACTGAGACTCCTGTGGGACCAGCCTTCATGGTGATCAGGGCTGCCCCTACCAGACTGCATACAAGAAGCACCAAGTGAGGCTGGGAGCTCCTATGGAGGGGCTGCCCCAGAGAAGACACTGTGTGTACACTCCATCCTTGCCAGGGGACCATGAGGAGCCTTCAAGTTAGGGCAGGGACATCCCCACAGTATATTTGGGGCCAGTGGCCAGCAGAGGGGCAGCTGTGTGCACAGGGTTCAAGAAGTGAGGGCAGGGCCTGGGGCTGTGGTCCTGGAGCTGTACATCTGGGCTGTGGCCACAGGCCTAGATGGGGCGAAGCAGGAATACTGGGTCCTGAGGGTGGGTGCCTGTCTCCTGGCTCCTCTACAGCACCCTGTGTCTGGGTCTGTGATTAGCAGAAGCAAATCACGACATGCCCAGACATGCCTGCATACACAGCTCTGGGGCAATGGCAGCACCTCTGAGTGTGCAGGTGCCTGCTGGAGGTGCAGAGCTCCACTCAGCCAGGTGAGCAGGCACTTGGCGCTCACAAATGTGACTTGCACTGAGCATGGCCCAGTGTGCACAGAGCTGCTGCCAGGCTCCAGGAAAGGTTTCCAGAGCAACAGTGTGCTTGGGCCATTGGAAAATCACTAGAAAGATGTAAAGCAAAATAAAATTCAAGTCCTCAATAGCCCATAATTATCTGTCTGTGAGACAGTATCCTTAGATTTATCTATGATTCGAGCATTCCATAAGAAGAGTAGTTTAAAATATAAAATATGTGCTGATACTCTCTATAAGCAAATGTACTAAATACAACTCACTGAAAATACGAAGATGTCTTTAAACTTGGAAATCATACCTTAGTTAACTTTTTACCCTGCCCTTTGATGTTCAAATATAATGGAAAATCTAAGTGTCTCACAGCAAACTTTTGGAGGCCTCTGGTCACTCAAGATGGATGTTCTGCAGAAGCCAGATGTCTATTGTCACTTGGTGTTCCATGCGGCCTACAACAGTCTGAGCCTGCAGAGCTGGAGCTCATAGGACCTCTCCCTGACATTTATTTTATTTTATTTTTTTTGAGACGGAGCCTCAAGCTATCCCCCTGGGTAGAGGGCCATGGCATCACAGCTCATAGCAACCTCCAACTCCTGGGCTCAAGCGAGACTCCTGCCTCAGCCTCCCGCCTCAGCCTCCCAAGTAACTGGGACCACAGGCGCCCGCCACAACGCCCGGCCATTTTTTGGTTGCAGCCATCATTGTTGTTTGGCAGGCCCGGGCTGGGGATTTGAACCCGCCACCTTAGGTGTACGTGGCTGGTGCCCTAGCTGATTGAGCCACAGGCACCGAGCCCTGACATTTATTTTTATGCCAAAGTTTAGGTCACCTGAGCCCCCTACTGAGTTTTTAACCATGGATGCAATCTATTTCAATATACAATAGATCCTGTAAGTTGACCGCCCAAAGGACTGTGACAACTAGGTCAACATATGGAGGTGGTTAACATAAGGAACTAGGCCTGCTGTACAAACAAGTGGTGCATGTCTGGTCTATGAAGATTAGGTCAACTTAAGTGGTCAGTGCTGGGAGGTGGGCAACTATGGAGGTTCTACTATAATTGTTTCTCTTTTATCCTATTTAAATTTGTGTATTTATGACATTTTTCTGAGGAAGAAGTCTAGGCTTCATAGAAGTCCACACAGAAAGATAAGCCCCGAACTTGGCCTCAGACATTCCCAGCCCCGGGGGAGTGGTAAGATGCTCCTCTGAATTGACTCCAAGCCCTCCCTTCTCTCAGAGGGCTGCCTTCTCAGATCCAAGGCCCCTCAGGCCTGGTCCTCAGCCACACAAAGAAGTGAGCATCCTGCCACTTAGACCTGGCCCAAGACTGGCTTCTTCCTGCAGACACTGCCAAGGAAATCTGTGCCCCTCACAGGAGGGGTGCGCTTGCATTCTTATTCTCTTGAGAGGCTGAGAGTGCCAACTGGCAACAATAGTGAGGATGGGGCCACACAGCCAGCCTGGATGGGATGAGTAGGAGCCTGCTGTCACACATGGCTATACTGCTGCATTCACCAGAGAGGCCCAAGCTGCCCTGGTTTTGTTCTATATTTTCCCTGTGAAGACTGAGTCCAGAAGAAATTCATCAGGAGAACTAAGTACTGGCTTTTGTAGAATGGGGTATAAGTGGTAAGTGGGTACAGAAGAGGGGTGGCTTTGCCAGGAGGCTGTGCCCTGCAATGGACTATCTCCTGCATCCGTCTGCACCTGCAGCCCGGTATTCTGCAGCTGGGTGTATGAAAGTTGTGCAAGCTGACCTGACAATGCCTGTGCAGCTATCAGCTGGGTGCCTGAGACCTGTTTCTCAATGCCAGTGTTCATATCTGTGACACTGGGACACTACCAGGATCTGCTCTGCCTTTCTGTTCAGTCAGATTGAACTGCCAGCCACAGAGCCTGGGAGCCTTTGATTTATGAGACCTCCCCTGTACCCTCATTTCCTGCTCCCAGTATAGCATTGGATAGTGTCTTGATGTTTTCTTGTTTAGGCATTTAAATAGGGATTTAAATACTATCTCCAGATTTTTCTCAGACCTGTGCAATTCTTCCGTTCTTAGTAAAGGGCCATCCCTGACTGACCTTCCCCTGCTTCTGGTGGCACAAAGCTTGTGTGCTGGTGTGTTCTCTGCTACTTTTTGTCATTAATATTTTGACAGTTTTGACAATATTTTGACTTTAAAAAAAATCTTACTGGCTCCTAGAAGCGATTAAGAAATACATTAACATCACAAGATACAAAATCAATGTCTACAAATTAATAGCTTTCATATATACCAATAATAGTCAAGCTGAGAATCAAATCAAAGACACAGTACTCTTCACAGTAGCTTCAAAGAAAATGTAATACCTGGGAATATACTTAATAAAGGATGTGAAGGCTCTCTACAGGCAGAACTATGAAACTCTGAGAAAAGAAATAGTAGAAGACATTAACAAATGGAAGAACATATCATGCTCCTTGCTGAAAAGAATAAACATTGTAAAAATGTCCATACTACCCAAAGCAATCTACAGATTTAATGCAATCCCCATTAAAGCACAAATGTTATACTATGAAGAACTTGAACAATAGTACTTCCTTTCATATGAAATTAGAAAAAAAAATAGCATGATTCTAAGAAATAAAAACAAATCTGGAGGTATCGTGTTATCAGACTTCTGGTTATACCACAAGTCTTCAGTGATCAAAACAGCATGGTACTGGGATGAAAATAGAGATGTAGATCTAAGGAAAAGAATAAAGAAGCTAGAGATGAAACCATATGAATATTGACATCTGATACTAAACAAAAGCACACATTGGGGGAAAGGATCCCTATTTAATAAATGGTGCTGGGAGAACTGGTTAGCCACAGTAGAAGACTGAAACTGGACCCACACCTCTGACCACTTAACAAAAATGAACTCTTGCTGGATAAAAGATTTAAATGTATAAAACAACAGAAACTCTAAAAGAAAGCATGGGAAAAACTCTTGACAATATCAGCCTGGGAAAAGATTTTATGAAGAAGACCCTATTGGCAATTGAAGCAACACCAAAAGTAAATAAATGAGACATGATTAAGGTAAAAAGCTTCTGCACAGCTAAGGACACAACAAGTAAAGCAAATAGATAATATTTAGAATAGGAGAAGATATTTGCATGCTACAAATCTGACAAAGGGCTGATAACTACTAGTCAACAAGAAAAGAACAAACAATCCCATTTATCAATGGACAAGATACATGAACAGAACTTTTCCTGAAGAAGACAGATGAATGGTCAACAAACTCATAAAAAATGCTCATTGTCCCTAATCATCAGAGAAATGCAAATGAAAACTACTCTGAGGTATCACCTAAACCGAGTGAGATTAGTCCATATCACAAAGTCCCAAAGCTGCAGATACTGGCGTAGATATGGAGAGAAGGGAAGACTTTTACACTGTTGGTGGGACTGCAAAGCAATACAGCCTTTAAGGAAAGAAGTATGGAAAATCTTCAAAGAGCTAAACGTTGACCTTCCATTGATCCTGTAATCCCATTATGAGGTATCTACCCAGAAGTAAAAAAAAATCATTTCACCATAAGGACATTTGCAGTAGAATGTTCACAATCACCAAGATGTGGAACCAACCCAAGTAATCACCGACCCATGAATGGATTAATAAACCATGGTGTATGTATACCATGGAGTACTATTCAGCCATAAGAAAAGATGGAGCCTTTTACATCTTTTGTATTAACCTGGATGGAGTTGAAGAACATTCTTCTTCATAAAGTATCACAAGAATGGAAAAGTACCCAATGTACTCAATACTAATATGAAACAAGTAAATAAACAACTACATGCCCACATGAGGGAAAAAAAAAAAACTCAAAGGGGGAAGTGGGAGAAGAAAGGGGAGAGAAAGAAGTGGGAAGGAGGTAGAGAGGTTGGGAAGCTTGCAACTGAGGGTACAGTATAAGGGTATATGGCACCTCCTGGGTGAAGGCTCAGCAATAACTTGGACTTTACCTGACAAGCACAGGCAGTGTAACCTAATCATTTGTATCCTTCCTCATATTAATCTAAAATATAAAAAAAGTTTTTAACTGTGTGTGTCTTTTAACAGTTGTCACACTTTCAGAGCTCTCTTGACTTCGTGTTCTTCCTGAGCTGAGAGACAAGTGCCTTGACTTCACCTTTTCCTGGGCTTTCTTTTACAATTTGTGGCCAGACCAGCCATGCCCTGGGCCAGGCCTGACTTGCCCAGTGGGGTTTGTGGCCATGCTGTGTGGAAAGCATCCTTGTCTTGCTCCCTGCAAGCCTCCCTGTATGGCAGGTTGGGGAACTGTTTAAAGTCCGGCCTGGCAGCGACAGAGCATGGCTTCCCTCCTTAATATGACAGAGGTTTTTCTGCTTCTTTCTTTTTTTAAAACTGAGAACTCTACACATTGCATTCTATATGGGAGATATTCATGTCATGTTGGGGATGTGATTAAAGAAGCTGGAGGGAGATGTGATTCAAGCAGAGGGTGGTGGAGACCTCAGGCAAGACAGTGGTTGTGAGAGCTCCCTTTCCTTTCTAGGTCTCCTTTCCAGGAAAGTTGCATGTCAGAGAGGTGAGGGGGTGTGCTTGTGGGTGCATGTATGTGGGTGTGTGTGCGTGTGCACGTGCATGCGTGCATGCGTGCGTGTGTGTGTGGGGGGGGGGTGAGCATGCTCGCCTGCACAGGAAAGAAAATAAAGGAACTCCACTTCCAGGAAGTCCTATTGCTATGGATGCTGCAGAAAAAAAAAATAACCTGTTCTTTTCCAAACTAAAAAAAAATTTTTTTGTTTTAGTTTATAGAAGTCTGAGCAGGTTGGTGGTGATAATGATGCAGCCACTTAAAAGAAAATTCTTTGAACTTTTAAAAGCCCTTCGTGAATTCCTGACAGTTGCTCAGAGGTGGGACGAGCAGGGCAGGCAGGCTGGAGCCTGCACAGAGCTCAAGTTTGAGCAACAGTCAGCCACACATATTTGCTAGTCCCATTTTTTTTTTTTTTCTTGGTGGTGGTGGCAAGAAGTTGGACAGGCTTTTAAGTACATGTTGTCTTCCAGTGAAATAAATGAATCCTTTCAGCCTGTGTGTTGGAAATGGGTTACTGATACAATGTCTGTGCCCTGATGGAGTTACTTGTCTGCTGACAGCAGTCCTCAGGACACAGATGGCCCCAGACCTTGGGTCACGCTGCTCTGCTCAGACTGGCCACTCTGCCTTCACCTTGGAGCCACGAAGGAGGGCCCACTGCCACACAGGGCCTCTTTCCTCCAGATGTCACAGGTCAAATCTGGGCTCTGATGTCCTAGCACAAATGGTGGGAGCTTCTGGCAGGGGCTGCCATGGTCTTTGAAGTGTTCTTGAGACAACCTGGCAGGCAAACGGCCAAGAGATGCTATCTTTACAACATCTGCCATCATCTCTGCTGTGTGGGAACTAATGGCTGCACTGGAATAATTAGGCCTTTGCACCACAGCACAAGAAAAGCAGGCCGTGCATCCTTGAAGCAGACATAATTACAGCAGCTGTAGTTCACAGCCTTTCATCCCTCCAGAGCCTACAGTGATCCAGAGGGCCCATGTGCCTGGCTCAGGCACCCTGTGAGAACCTCTCTTGCATCCTCTGTCTTCTGCTGCACCTCCAGAGCAGTGCAACCCTCAGCACTGCCTTCCATTAGGTGCCAGGGGGCTGGTGCAGGCTGGCTCACACTCTGTCCTCAGGCCAGCTCTGCCAGTATGGTCTCTGCCTCTCTGAGCTTCAGTTCCTCCATCCATCAACCCTCACATCTGCCCCGTTGACCTCCAAGCTGGTTGTAAAGAGCAAGTTTAGGCCTGGATGTAAAAGTGATTGCAAAGTATAAAAATAACACAAAACAGTATAAATAGAAGTCCTGCAATTCCCTGGGTTAGGGCATTTAAGCAGCTGAAGCAGCCGCCAGCCCCTGGACTCAGCATGTGACCTTCAACAGATACCTTGTGGGAAAGAGGTTTTATTTCCAAAGTGGCCAGCATGACCCTAATGACTGATGGTTCTATTTACTAGAAACTCTGGCCTTCAGTGTCCTCGGAGAGTCTTCTTTTATATCAGTGATTCATATTTTTTTTTCCATTAATCAATTGACCAAAATTTTTATAACACCTGTACCAAGCAAGGCACTATGCCAGTTGATGTGAACATGATGAGGGCTGGGTGCACACACATCTCCAAGCCCTTTACAGGAAACATTGCACCAGATTGATAGGTTCTGATTTAAAGGGGGGAGAAGAGATCTCCTGCCTCCCTCTCTCATTTTCAAGGTTTCTTTCTTATTGATGAATCTAGACTGGAGGTGTGTCATAGAAGAAGAAGAAATTGGCATATAACTTAAGGTGGATTAAATCCCTAGCCAACAGAGGGAAGAAGGATGGCCTTGTGAAATCATTCATTGAGAATACAGGTGTGAATCACATTTTGGAATTTGCCCTAAGACACACAGCCGTTCATAGCTTTCCTGTGTGGCAGCCTCTGTGCTGATTTTGTGTGCCCTGCAGAGCCTGGGGGAGCACTTGTATGGGCTGTCCACCATAGGAAAACCAAGGAGTAACTTGAGACACAGTCCTTAAGGAGCAGTGGTTGTGTTGCAGCTCGGGTGAAAAAGGAAATTGAAAAAGGAAATTCTTCGCATGTCAGCTCCGGAGTGGAGAGGCAGACACTTTGTTCTCTGGTTTGGAATTTTAAGCTTGCACAGAGGGACGCAAATGGGTTTGGTTTTCTTTAGCTCTGAGCAATATTCTTGGAGTCTTCTAACTTTCCAAGGACCCAGACAATGTCCTATCCTCTGCAAAGCCCTCTGCTCAATAGATCCTGTCCAGGAGGCTTATAGAATTTTTATACAAGGTGACAGCTCAACCATCACTTAGTTTCATGGTGATAAGACTGAATTTGTGGAACGTAAAGCTAAACTGTCAGGAAATTGCACCATTTGGGGCTGAGTACAGCAGTGGGTGACAAGAGTGTGGGTTCAGACATTACAGAGAACATACAGCTCTCCAGGGCCACCAGGGACAGCTTCTGGAAAGAGATGGTACAACAGCCACACTGGAGTGCCAGCAGATGCTCAGATGAAGAAGATGAAAGAACAAGTGACATGAGAGTGGAGTCTGAGAGGCAGAACTTTAGGGGATTCTAGGTGTTCAAGGCTTAAAATAATTGAGATTAAGACTATGGGAGGATGTACCCTGATTAAGGCTGGCTCCAAGGCAGAGCATGCTGGTGAGGAGGAGTGGGCACTCTGAGGGCACTGCAGATGGGTTGGAGGAGTGGGTACTATGACAGCACTGCAGATGGATTGTCTTTGTAAATATTTGTCATTTAGGAGGAAGAAGAGCTGGATCCTGGGGGATGTTTGGCGAAATTTCAGAGACCTCTAGGGTTCATGAGTTTGGTCTGAGAATACTCTTCACTGACCTTTAATGGGGGGTTATTAGATGCCAGACACAGCACTGAGTTGAATTAGAGTCCCAGGTTTCTGTGATATCAAATCTGAGAAGTGCATTAGATATTCTCTGATGTTGTTGATTATGGGGGCCAGACTTCCTGGCAGAGATGGCAGAGGCTTCACCGAGGAGGGAGAGCTGGGGTCTGCCAGGCAGAAGAGGGAGGAGGACAGCCATTTCCACAAGCAGCATGGAGGGGAGGTGCTGGAACTCAGAGAAGGCCAGATATTTGAGTATCACGGCATCTAAAGCATCCCCAAAACTCCTTTGCATTCTGAAGGTGTTGCAGTGTGTGCACTGAGAACCTGTACAGCCTTTCAGAAGCACCAGATTGCCAGAACACCTTCTTCTGAGACAGCCCTGTCCATGTCTGAGAATATAACAGCACTCGCCAAGGAAAGGAAGATTTATCTCACTAACTTTACCATATTATTTCTTATCTTATTTATCTGAACATTCACCATTTATAAAAGTTAAGATTTTGTGGTTAGCTGTGAGTTTTGAAATCCTCAACACGGTAACTTTGCCAGGGACTGGAAGACAGACAGTATCATCATCCCAGGAATGAGGAACTTTGGGGTCATTGACTATAGGGGCTCAACTTAGGAGTTGCAAAATGTTTAATTTTTCAGTGTCACGGAGATTTCTTAGTGGATTACCACAGCTTCTTGTAGCCTTATCAATAGAATAATCTGTTTAACTCAAGCCAGCTTAGGATATGCTTCCACTGTGGTCTGTTACTTTTGTTCCATTGTTAAGGATATACTCCTAGTGATAAACTTGCATATGTAGAGTTCAAGTACTCCCCTCTTGGCAGAGAGTGCTTCTCCCAGAAACTCTCCCAGGCATGCCAGAGTTGTGGTTAACCCCTTTTTGTTCCTTAAGGGAACATCATTTTCAATACTATTTGATGACCAAAACAAACAGGATTTGACTGGTGCCTAAGCAGTGATGGGCAGAATGAAAACATCAATTTCTGTTCCTTTTTTTTTGAGACAGAGTCTCACTATGTTGCCCTGGGTAGAGTGCCATGGTGTCACAGCTCACAGCAACCTCCAAATCTTAGGCTTAAGAGATTCTCTTGCCTCAGCCTCCCCAGTAGGTGGGACAGGTGCTTGCCATAATGCCTGGCTATTTTTTGGTTGTAGTTGGCATTGTTGCAGGCCTGGCCTGGATTCGAACCTGCAAGCTCCAGCCTATGTGGCTGGCGCCCTAGCTGCTGAGCTACAGGCCCCAAGTCTCCATTCCTATTTTTGATTTAATATATAACTCTGGGCCATCAGGGCAACATAGGGCACAAAGAACTGACTCAGCCCCTTGCTTTATGTTTGTTGAATGCACAGTGGTGTCAATCAACTTTCTTGAAAACTAACATTACCCCGAGCACACTGTTGAAATCTAGGTCAAAAACTGATTGCCACTGCTGCCATGCTTTGGGGCTCAGTCCTTCACTCTTTCGGCAAGTGCCTCCATGTGGAAGGAGAGTAGTGAGGAGACTGATAAACTCCATGTTTCCATGGACCTGCATTCTGCTAGAAGGAATTAAAGAGAAACAGATAAATAGAGAATAAGAAGGCAGAGAATGGGGACCAGCCCTGTGTAGCAGTGACGTAATATATCATAATTCAGTATAGCAGTGGTGTTGAGGAGTTTTGCACTTACTTTCTAGAGTTTTGACAGCTAAACTTAGCACTGTCTTCCATTTACCAACAAAGTAACTGAGAGAAATGTTCAATTCTGCCCTAGAATTTCTTTGGAGAAAGCAGAGAGCTGGATTTGAATGGTCGATGGCTCCCAATCTAACTTTCCAAGGCATCAGAAAAGGGGGTGCAACTCCTGGACGCAAAGGGCTGCCCTAGATCTGGCAGGGGACCCCACCGCTACCTCTCTGGCCCAGCCCAGCCAGCCCACCTGGGCCCCTCTACCCACAAGCCGCCCCACTGCCTCTGACCTCTCCTCTCCCTTTGACCACCCTCCTCCTTCCCCCCTCTGACTACCCCTCCTTGGGGTGCCCCTGCTGCCCTCAAAGCCCCAGGACAGGAGACCCCGCAGGTCACTCCCTCTTAGTGGTGGCCCCTGTCTCACAAGCCATAACCTCACAGGTAGACAATGAGGGCAAGACAAGCATTCAGAAAAACGCGTGGCTTGGGAGGCTCAGGACATGTCCCAACGGCGCCTGCAGGTTTTCCTTTCCTGGGGCCGCAGGCACTGGCGGTGCTGCACCTGCCGCGGGCCAGCGCCCTGCCTCTCAGCCACATACCTGGGCGCTGCGTGCAGGCCCTGGCCTGCTGCACATCCTGTCCTGCTGCAGGCCTGTCTCCCGCCTCTCAGGTGGCTGTGTGCACCAGGCTGTGCCTCTCACAGCCACCACTGCGTCTTCTAGAATCTGTGAAAAGACAGAAGAGAAACCCCCTTTCTGCCTCTCTCTCCCTGCCACAGGCAGGCGAGATCTCGCTTGCCTTCTCCCAACCTTGTCAGCCAACTTCTCTCCTTATTACTGTGTTTCAAGAAGCAAACTGGTCTCACACACATAGATTCGAACTGTTGACTGTAGGGGGTGACATGGGCAGAGCGGAGCCCATCATTCAGTGAGACGGGTGGGATGAGGGTAACTTTCTGAGATAGTGGCCCTTTGTTCTTTTCTATCAGAAGTGACAAGTCTGCTTTATCTACATCCAAAGGGTGTTTGCCACCAGATCTTGAAAATGTTTTTTTCCAAGCTCTAAGAAAAGTCTGCAGAGATGGGCCTTCTGGGAGACGGGGAGAGGCACGCTGAGAAACGAGCAGTAGCACTCTGAGCAGGGCGCAGGGCTAGGGCGGGGATCTCTCTGTGGGGCTCCAGGGCCCCTCTTCTGCACTTGGTGGACTTGAACTCCTAGCTGGGATTGGACTCTGGGGCTTCCATCCTTGTACTCCTATGATTGTGCTCGGACTGGAGCAGTGAGCAAATGCTGGCATTAATAACTGAGCATGTGCCACTAACTTTTCTGACCAAAGGAGTGATGGAAATACTCTAAATATTCCCTAATGGCAGTTTGAGTCTTGTTTCCGGTTTCGTGGGACTTTCTCGGGCAGACCTGTGTACTCTCTGGCAGCTGCACCTGTCTAGGGTTCCTCCTGGGGGTGACTGGCAGTTGAATGGCCTTCATCTGTGTCTGTGGACATCTGGGGGCACAGGGAGGGAGGCTGTGAGTGCCCTGCAGAGGGAGGGGAGGAGGAAGAGCCCAGGTTTTCCACACAGTCACATGTCCTCTCACCTGACAAGCCCTGGCATGGGAAGCTCTGTGAGCCTGGCTGTGGCCACATAATGGCCTAGTGTGGAGCAACACCAGCTGAAGGGAGGCAAAGATAAACAGGAGGATGTATGTCTTAGGGGGAAGAATATTTTCTTGATGGATTAAATTGCAGCATGAGGTACAGGCCAACCACAAATTCCTGAGGAAGAGGGCCCTGGTGGCCTTGTGTGACAGGGCACTGGGGGAGGGAGGTTCAGACATGTCTTGGGCACTCCCCATGTTGTTCCCGAGCTGTCCACACAGAAGTCCAGATGTGGCAATGCACATGGTATGGCAGCAGTCAAGAAGACCTCTGTCCACATGATGGCTACACTGGGATAAAATCTCTTTTTAGTATTCAGTGCACTGGCAGGCCCACAAAAGCATGTTCATTCATTTCTTCCCAGACTACCAGCAGGTGAGCTCTTCAGCCCTGCCTGATGCTGAGCCAGGAAAGTGGTCTGGGCTGCAGCTGTGTTCATTCTCACCCTGGCTTATCACACGATTTCCAGCTACAATCAAGACCATTTGCTTTTCTTTTGTTTTTTGAGACAGAGTCATACTTTGTCGCCCTGGGTATAGTGCCATACCATCATAGCTTACAGCAACCTCAAACTCCTGAGCTCAAGTGATCCTCTTGCCTCAGTTTTTCTGTTTTTAGTAGAGATGGGAGTCTCATTCTTGTTCAGGCTGGTCTTGAACTCCTGAGCTCAGGCATCTACCCGCCTTGGCCTCCCAGAGTGCTAGGATTACAGGTGTGAGCCATCATGTGCAGCTGACTATTTGCTTTTTTAAAGAAACATTTTTTTTTTTTTTTTTTTTAGGTATAGATAATGTCAACTTAACATTTGGATCAAAACAACCCCCAATTGTTGTCATAATTAAATGCAATTAAACTAAGCCTTAGTCTCATTTCTCCCACTCAGATATGGATTTCTTCTGGAGTGATGTATTGGCCATGCACTGAGGGTCATGCTGAATTGTTGTGCAGGGTCCCTGGGTCTAATCTGCTCACACACACCCATGTGCTTCCCATAGGGCCCAGTGAAATGCTAGTTCCTATTCAGCAGGGCCAGATCCAGGACTGTGCATTGCAACCAGTTCTTGAGAGCAGTGGGTATGTGGGGTGCTGGTGCTCCACAGGCGGGGCAGGGCACAGTTACCCTCAGCCAAGGGGCCACATCTGGATACATCTGGGTTTACCTTCCAGAGAGAGGGGAACCCCTCTGAGGAGCACATGCAATCCCTTTCATCAAGTCATGGGCTCTGTGGAGGCTTGTGGCACCCAATACTGTGGCACCCTCGTCCCCCCTCCCCGAGATCTGGGAGCTGATGTTGAAGGACATGCTGAACCCCTTAAAGCAGACACTCCAGTCCCCAGAGCTCTTTATGGCCTGCTCAGGGACAGGAGGTACCAGGCCTACTATGAGCAGCCCTTCTGCTCCCCTCAGAGTCACCCAGCTTGTTTACTCTTCCTGGAGCCAGTGCCCAGCTATTTTCCCCCACCCCCATCCTGGCCTGTGCTTTCCTTAAGAGAAAGCAGACCTCATCTCCTCTTTGTTTTGCTGTTCCACATACCTGGTCCCCAGATAAGGGGGAGGCTCATGCTGTTTTTCCTCTTTTTTCACCGTTTGATTTCTGTGGTGTGTGCTGTTTCTCTTCTCTCCACTCTCCCTGCCCTTCTCACATTCAGCCAACTCACCAGTACAATGAAGGGACAGCTTCACCAGCTGTGACATGGGCTGTGTACTAAGTGGCCACACAGAGCTCATGTGGTCAGTGGACTCAGGTTTTACTTCTCTGTCCCTTTAGTGGGCAACCCAGCCTGCCAGTTCCCCCATGGGTAGCCTTCAGTGGTGGACAAAGCTGTCTTTGCAGGTTGACCTGCAGGAGTCGGCAGACTAAATGTGGTAGTCGAAGGCACAGAGGCCCTGCTGTGGTGATCCCAAGACTATTCAGCTTGCCTTCATTACTTGAGTCCCATGTGGGCTCTATTTCTTCACCTCTTCTGTGAAGCAACCAGATAGCCAAGAGGGTGAGTAGAAAGCCATGTGCAAAAATCTGGAAGCTTCAACAGCAAGACACTCACATATAAGACCAGGTGGAGCTGGGGACATGGGAGGTTCGTGGGATGTGAGTGAGTCCACTCACTCATACACACATGCTTACACACGCAGGTACACACAACCTGCTTACATTAAGACCAGATAACAAAATGCTCCAAAGCTAATGTAGCCATAGATAGCAGTGCCCTGGTTAATAACAGTCATAGGGGAAGATTTCCTCAGAGCAACCTGTATGTTTCTGGTACACTATTTTCGGGAGGTGCCCAACCAACAGGGATACTGATTTGACCTAAAGCTGGGATTCTGTGGAAGTATGCAATTGCTTTCTTAGCTGAGCATTTTTGCAGGGAAGGTTTCTGATCTGTGCATCATCCAGTGAGGCATCTCTTAATCACCTACTCAGAGCAGCTGAGTAGCACCTGCCTTGTCTCCTCCCAAGCATTCCCTCTCAGGATGCTAGTCCAGAAGGAATCTAGTCCCATCCTAGAGTGGCCGCAGACTTACTGAGCACTGACTGAGCAATTCTTGAGAGTGACTTTTGGAAAGTTATCTGGAGAACACTTAGAGAACTAAAAATAGATCCTATAATTTCTCTGCTAGTTATACATTGAGAGAGTGACACTGGATAAGAAAACAGGTCACAAAACCCTGAAGTGCAGCCAAAACACACCAATTTTTACACTACAAACGTCTGCTTGTTATGGTTATGAGAAGGGACAACTGCTGTTATGTGTCAGCCACTTCTTCATGCACTTTCACTCTTCACTTGAACTTTCCCTACTCTGTGTGGCAGGCTTCTGACACCTCCTCAGGACCATGCACACCACACTTGTGTAGAGTCATGTTTGACCCACTCCAGGCACCAGTGCAGGCCCATTTGGGAGCCGTGCTGCGGGGACTGGCTGCCACCCACCCCCCACCCAGATGCACCCAGGGCTGCTGGGCTGGGTGGTGCTGTGGTGAGCTAGATGAAACTCACCCCATCTGCGGTGGCAAGGGGGACATTATGAGTGCTGGCCTCAGAGCATCTGGCCAAGCCCAGGTCATAGGTCCCTTCCAGAGGTAGCAGGAGCGATCTTGCTGTACCTAGCCCACCTGGCCTGGAACACAGTGCTGTGGTCTTGGGCTTCACACTGTCTATAAGATTCAACCAGCTCTTTTCAATAAGCTCTCAAGCCAGGTGTGGTGGCTCACCCCAGTGATCCCAGCACTCTGGGAGGCCAGGCAGATAGATCCCTCAAGCTCAGGAGTTTGAGATTACCCTGAATAAGAGGGATACCCCATCTCTACTAAAAATAGAAAAATTAGCTAGGTGGGGTGGCACACATGCCTGTGGTCCCAGCTACTTGGGAGGCTGAGGGAGGACGATCTCAGGATGATCTGAAGTTGCTGTGAGGTATGATGTCCCAGCAGTCTACCCAGGGTGAGAAAGTAAGATTCTGTCTCAAAACAAAAACAAAAACAACCAATCAACAAAAACCTTCCATAAAACCAAAAACAAATAGAGGCTCTCTGTTTCTCTGTGTCTCTGATACTCTTGCAGCATGGGAAAGGATCTCACACCCTTTCACTGCTCCTCCCAAATAGCCAGCACCCATCAAGCAGATGGAGGGGTTGGGGGTGCAGGGGTTGGGTATGAGAAGCCAAAGCCATGGCCCCAGAAAACAGGGACTCACCTGGCATAATCTGGACATGCTCGCCTAGATGCTGTGCTCCTGCCTCTCTGCCCATTCCGCCAAGATGCTGAGTGCCACCAGAAGCTCCAGGCCTCTGTGTTGTCTGTGTGGGGGGGGTGTCCCACCAGTGTGCAGGGTCTGCCTAGCAAGTGGTTTGCAGGACGTCTGCTCCAACCTAGACACAAGCTTGGGTCCTGCCCCTATTGTCCTGTGGTCCCCCTCTCCTCCCCCCACCCCTGCAGCCCCCCTCTATCCACCCTCCTGTTTTGTTCTCTTTCCAACTGTAACCCCACCCTGTTCCTTCCATCACTATTTTCAAGGGACCAGCCTGTGCCTTGATATCTTCTCTCACTTTGATCTGGGGCCTTCTTCTAGCCCCAACCCCCCCACACCCCATCTAGGTCAGCATCTGGGTCAGTGTTCAGGTAGAGCAGAGCCTCTCCCACCACCACCCCCTGTTCTCTTGCTGTCAGCCACAGCTGACTCATACTGAGTCAGCTTCCAATAAAGTAAAATGCCCTCATATTTCCTACTACCCAGAAATTCCCCCAAATCCATGTGAGGCCTTTCTGAACAGGGTGGGGTTCCTTCACCAAGTATTCAGAACTGGGACAAGGTACCCAGCGTCCTCCTGTCCCCAGCTGGATGCTGTATTGCTCATCTGCAAACTGCCTCTGATCACAGGTTGCAGAGCTGAAAGGTAATTTAGCTGAGAAGCCCCAGGTCCCAAGGGAACACTCCCAGCCCTGCTGGCTGGCTCCTGGGATGTGCCCCAGGGTGGCTGAAGGGGTCAGTAAGAGAGTCCCAGGTGTCCAGAGACGTGGGCAAAGCCAGGTGGGGAGGTACATGTGGGCACCATTCTCCAGCCAGCAGGCCCCCTGTGTCACCACAACCTGGGGACAGGGGAGGGCAGAGCAGGGCACTTTCCTGTGTACAAAAGGTTGCCCTGGGTCTGGCAGGGGGAACCTACCACCTCTCCTCTAGCCCCGGCCCAGCCAGCCTGCTCCCTCTCCCCACTCTGAGCAGCCCTCCCTGGATTGCCCCTGCTGCCATCAAAGTCCCAGGACAGGAGACCCCGCAGGCCGCTCCCTCCAGGCGGTGGCCCCTCCCCCGCAAGCCATAACCTCACAGGTAGACAATGAGGGCAGGACACGCATTCAGAAAAATGCGTGGCTTGGGAGGCTCAGGACATGTCCCAACGGCACCTGCAGATTTTCCTTTCCTGGGGCCCTGGCGGTGGTGCTACACCTGCCATGGGCCAGCGCCCTGCCTCTCAGCCACATACCTGGGCGCTGCGTGCAGGCCCTGGCCTGCTGCACATCCTGTCCTGCTGCGGGCCTGTCTCCCGCCTCTCAGGTGGCTGTGTGCACCAGGCTGTGCCTCTCACAGCCACCACTGCATCTTCTAGATAGTCCTTAGTTCTCTACGTGCCTGTATTTTGTTCAAGAAAAATAAACAACAAAAAACAAACAAAAAATCATGGCATGAAAACTTTTTCCTTCACTCTTTCTTTTCCACTTCCTCCTCTCTCTTCTTGCCTGCCCCCACTTTCAAGACAATAGTGACTGAGTTCCCAGTCTGTGTACTCCTTGAATATAAGGAGGAGGTCCTTGTTGCCGCCTATATAGTGTGTATGGGACATAGGGCCCTATTCACAGTTCATGAACCCAAACAGGAGATGTTTAGGGGCCTTAGAAGTGAGGAGAGTATCCCCACTTTCTACTCAGAGACTGACTATAGTTCTTAAGGCTGCCGCACTATTTTTGAGTTTACATGAATCAAATTACAGTACCAAGTAATTGGAAATTCAACAAAGAAAACAGCTTGCCTTGTACTAGTCAAACTTACACTGTCCAAATTAAGAACACAGCAAATAGACTGTGGTATGGATATGACTAGTTGGGACTCTACATAACTTGGATGCAAGTCCATATTTACTCAATATGATTTTAGCCTTTTATACTGTCATTAAAATTATGCATACCATTAATTTCTCTTTAATATATGAGTACTTTAAAGCCTGTGGAACAAACACAATAAATCTTGAATATGTAATCAGAAGAAACAGTAGTTACTAGTAGTGTGGTGTCAGTTACTTCAGAAGTAGTGATATTTTGAAGGGATGAGAGAGAAATTCAAGGAACTCCCATGTGTCCATGAAATGTGATAAACTATTGAATATATCTCTGTGATGAGGGAAATAGGGGCAGGCAGTTTCAGGAATGCTGACTTTGGGAGGGTAACATTCATAAAAATTTCAGTGATGTTTACATGTAAGTTCTATCTTCATTTCATAGGATTCATTTTTCTAAATTAACTTAGTTATTAAAGACATTTTAGAAATATTCTTCAACTTCCTTATACTGGCTAAAAGACTTAAGCAGTGTCATGCATTTAGCTCGAGGTAGAATCCAGACACCAGAGTTCTTCATTTTCAGGCCATGGTTAATTGGTGTCTGTAGTTAATCACTGCATATGAGTTCCTTTGAAGAACCCAAGCCTGCTGTCATGTGGAATACATATACCATTGTCTAATGTATACCTATAGTAATCTATGAAGTTGTATCATACTCTACAGCTTACAAATGATATACTAGACATTATCTCATTCAATCTTTTGTTACAAAAACCCTGCAGGGCACAGGTAGAGAGAGCAGGTGTCATTCTCATTTTACAGACAATGTAATTTGTGGAAGATAGGGTGAACACACTTCCTGCTTTGCCTGGGACAACTCTAGCTTACACTATCCTGATGTAACTATGAACATGTCCTTTAATTTTTTTTTTTTTTTGAGACAGAGTTTCACTTTGTTGCCCCTGGTAGAGTGCCATGATATCATAGCTCACAACAACCTTAAACTCTTGGGCTCAAGCAATTCTCTTGCCTTAGCCTCCTGAATAACTGGGACTACTGCCACAATACCCAGTTATTTTTAGAGACAAGGTCTTGCTCTGGCTTAAGCTGGTCTTGAACCTGTGATGTCAGGCAGTCCAGCCCCCTCAGCCTCTCAGAGTGCTGGGATTACAGGCATGAGCCACTGTTGCCTGGCCCTCATTCTCAATATCATTGAAGTCTGAGTGATAAATACTATGGTCCCGACTAATCCATTCCTCACTTTTCACTTATACTGGACTGTCAAAGTTCAATGCCATATGGTTTCATGTGACTCTAAGTGGTAAGTCATGGTTAGAACATGGCTAAGGGCTACAGATTCAGACCTTCTGCACATCCAAGTTCTTCAGGTACCAGTTGTATTTGGGCCAGTTATGGGCACCTGGTAAGACATTACATTGTAAAGTCTTGTGTTTGCCTCTTATCATTAGCACCTTCTTCTTCAGATGGAAGGTATTCCCTGAACTCCCAAAATGACCCAAAGAAACTTTCCTTGTCCTTCTCTATTTCAGGAAACCCAGCTTCTGCCATTCTTCTCACCAGCCAGCAGCAGTGCCTCCTCCCTCTTTCCATAGTCTGGTGACACTCCTATCACTTGTGCCTCCCTTCACTTAGAACCACTAGAGTGTGGCAGCCTGGCCACCAGTCCATGCTCACCACATCTGGACTCCTGGGAAAGTGAGGCTCTGGCCTAATGCCCAGATTCCTGGTAGTAAAAAACCTGAAACCTTTACAACCAAACTAGACACTTGGACTAAAGAAAGCAAACCCAAAGGTGCATGCATGTAGATGAGGACAGAGGAGGGGAGGGAGGGGTTGGTGATCTCACAAATGATGTACATTACATGGCAACCATCACCCACAGCCTTGAGAGTAACTGGAAGATTCTTCAGGAAGACAGAGGCACTGAGTTACGTCAAGGCCTGGGACATAGGGCAAGAAGAACAGATTTTGCTTGGATGAAAATCTTACTATTAGAACTAGATAAGGTCTGAATCTTGGTTTTGCTTTTTAAACACTTTAGGATGTGAAGTTTCATGAAATTCCTAAGCCCAATTTCCTCAATCTGTAGGATGAAAATAGTAAAGCTTATGCTTATCTCTTAGGATAGGTGAGAAATTAGTTGGATAATGAATATAAAATATTCAGCACCTGGAACAAAAGTGCTCACAGATTTTGGTAAAATGCATTATTGAGATTATGGAAATTATTTTATTCCATTTTCTGACTTTAACATATTTTTAAATGATTCATTAAGGAAGACTTGACCAAATGGTTTTGATTAATCTTCTGGAATGCCCTGTGTAGGCTAATCCTGCCCACCGGGAAGGTAGTGATTCAAGTTCTAAATACCACTCACAGAAAGGACATCTAAATTCCTCTGCTGCCCTCCACTCTGGTCCCTGCCTGCAGGGCCAGTGTTATATGGCTTTGAACTGCAGGGGGTCAGGGTCCCCTTCATCTACACACTACTTTGGAGATGTGGACAGGAGGTAGGAAGGTGCAGGGTAAGGGGAGGACAGTTGTATTTCATCAATGTATTCAAATTTCCATTAAGCTGACAAGCTCTGACTCCAGGGAACTCTGTGAGCCTGGCAAGGGCCACATAATGGCCCAATGTGGAGCAAAACAAGCAGGAGGGAGGTAAAGATAAACAGGAGGATGTGTGTTTTAGGGGGAGGAATATTTTCTTGACGGATTAGGTAGCAGCCACAAATTACCATTGATGGAACTATGAGCAGTTACCTGCTGCTCAGGGTGATGACACCCTGATAAAGACGTTTCAAATGCAGAAGCAAATCTATCTTCACTCAGCACATTTCACTTCTAGATTTCCTTCCTTTTTCATTCTCACATGCAATCAAGAAGTTTACTTGAGAAGTATCTATGAGGACAGGGCTTTGATTTACTTGACATGTATTTGGGTTGGCTTGTCCCCTAATGGAAACTTAAACTGGAAAATACTTCAAGATTATCATCTGCTTTACCTTCTAATAGAGCGAGCAGTCACTAAATCAAAAAAACAAATGTATTGCTTTGCTTCTTTTTGAAATATTACCAAACCATCCTCAAAATTTGCAAAACTATAATTAATAGGTACATGGGTTAAATTTCTATTTTTATTATGTGTCTTTTATAGTCTATGTCTAATGTAATTCCCAATGTTCTCTTCGCCACCCCTGAGAGAATTAACCACTGCTATCAGTGTCTGCACAAGCAATGGGGTTGACTCCATGGGGAGACAGAACCTGGTAAGATAAACTGCAGCATCAGGAAAAATGGAGGCTCTACAGAGCAGCTTACAGGGACTTTCCCCAGATAGCTGTCTTCAGCATTTCAGAATAATTCATTTCAATCCTCTCTCACAATCTTCTTTAACAAAAATAATGTAACTTTGTTGGAGAGAAGGGGAGGGGCCAGACAGGGGTTGTCCCTATGGATCCAAGCAGTGACAGGTGGTTACGCAAGCAGCATACAGCATAGAACTGCCATCTTACACCACTAATGGGGTGAAGGCAGGGGCAACTGACTTTGAAAGGTATGAACCCTCACAGTGCTGTACAAAGTGGGAACTTAGCAAATGTTTTGGATGATTTTATGGTGCAAGCAATTGCAGGCCTGGTTTCCTACAAGTGCAGTCTTGTACACAGACATATTTGCAGGTTAAGAATGCAGGGCTACCAGTTTTCAGTGGTAGTTTTAAAATCCTGTAGTTAAAAAAGAATACTTGATTGTTTCCAAATAAAGTCTCTCCGTGCTGATTGTGGGGTGATGTGTACTTCTCCCCAAAGGGCCCAGGTTGGCTCTCTGCTGGTATAGCCAGAGCCCTGGGAGGAGAAGGGGAATCCAATGTATTGAGGAGCTAGGGGGAAGATGTATGTCTTTCATCCTTCAAACTACACCTGCTCCTCCATAATACTAGGCCAGCTTCCCCAAAGGCAGGCAAAGATCAGGATCAGTCAAGCTGGATGCACTTAAAGAGGAAAAAAATCAGGCCATGCCTCGCAATAGGGAGGTGAAGACCCAGAGTGAGCAAGAAGGGAGGAGAGCTCTTCCTCAAACCTATTTCAATAGTACTTAGACTAGAAAACACTAAGTCATACAACTTGTGTTCATATGACACACCACAAGAGAGGAGAAGGCCGCACAAAGAGAAGACCTAGGTGAGCTACCAGGGTCCTTCTTGGATAGACAATAAAGCACTGATCAGTGCGTGGGTATGGCCAGGAAAGGAATCATCTGAAAGGATAAGAAGAAAAGACACCTGTCGCTCACACAGGACTGGGAATAGTGACTTTTCTATGGTAAAATCATTTATGAATTGCTGCAGTAGTGAAATTAAGAGGACATAGCAATACAGACACAGTAGTAGAAGGAAATGATTTGGGCAGACTGATGAGGAACAGAAGAAGTGTGTTCTGTATGTACTTGAAAGCTCTTGAGCATAACTCACGAGTTCTGACAGTTGAGCGCCATCAAAATCTTAAGTTGGGCTAAAATTATTTGGAATTTTTTGTTAATTTTTTTTGGCCTGAATAATGTGAAGTAATGCAAGAGAGTTATTCATATGGAGGTCAATATATACCTGACCTATAATAGGTACAGATAAAATTAGTTCTTTAAATTATTAATTAAAATCAAGCACATGACAGTTCATGACACTGACAAGAGAATTGAAAGAAGGTATACTGTGGGGGAAGAGGTGGGCGATCTCATATAGTGGACATGGCCATTTGATTGGAATCCTAAATCTCGGAATTATGCAGAGCTTCTGACTCAACAATTCTACTCTCATAAACTTACTCCAATCTGAAATTAAGTGCTGATACAGGTGAAAAGATTTATCTATAGTAATGTTAACATGTGAAACGTCAATGATAAGAAAGTGGCTTAATAAAGTCTGTCATAATGGAGTATGAGGCAGCTATTATAAATCAGGGTATAGACAAATGGTGAAAGACCTGAAAAAAAAAATGTTCATGAGATAGTAGTTCATTTAAAAAGCAGCTTGCAAAAGTTCATTTTCAGTTTTATCATCTGAAAAAATAAATCTTTGCAAGAATATATATACTCTTACAAAGGCCTTTAAGACATCTGGAAAAATTTGCACCAGAATATTAATTAATATTTTAGTTTTTAAAAATTTTATAAAATTCCCAATATTCATCAGTGAGCCTCAATTACTTTTTAATAAGGAAATCAAAAAAATTAAAAGCAAGGAAATAATATCAGAAAAATGATGGACCAAAGGATCCCAGCCCTTCTCTCTCATAAAAGCAATCATTTTTAAATTGTCCACAAACAAAAATAGCTCTGGAAAAGCTACAGGGTACAATTAGTTACAACAACCTATTAAAGCACAAAAGCTAAGGATGACTGTATGTAAAAGCATTGGAAGCGTTTTACCTGCATTACCCCAGCCACAGCTTAGCGACAAAATGGGGTAATTTTGCTGTGACCTCTCCCTGTGGAGGGGAAAGACAATCCTACTGCAGAACCCTAGAAGCCTTGACCACTGAGGACCCCAGCAGCGTTTGCAACCACCATGGATACTCAAGGCTTTCACGACTGAGCAACCCTCACAGTCTTCACTTAGGCTGACCCAAATGATGGAGCTACCCAGTATTCAAGCTCTTGTGCCCATGTGGAACCAGAGCTTCCTCACATCACCCAGCTGGTACCCTCACACCTACCCATAGGTGAAAGTCTTCCCCACCAAAGCCAGTCCATAAACTTTAAAAGAAGCATCTGCTTTTCAAATGCACAAAGATAAATGCAAGGGTACAAGAAACATGTAAAACCAAGAAAACATGACATTGTAAAAATAACACAATAAACTAGAGGACCCCCTCCCATGAAGATCCTTGAATGGCCTGATAAAAAAACATTCCAAAAGTATTGGTTTAAAGAAGCTCAGCAAAGTAGAAAGAAAAATCAGGAGAACAATACATGAGCAAAACTAGAAGTTCAACAAAGAGAAGTCATAAAAAAGAACCAAACAGAATTTCTAGAGCTGCAGAATGGAAAATGTAATAGAGAGCTTTGACAGCAGACTCAATTAAGCAAAAGATGGAAGCTTCTCACTTGAAAATAGGTCATTTGAGATAATCTAGGCAGAAGATAAAAAGGAAAAAAAAAGTGAAAAAGCATGTAGTATTTATAGGATATTGGCAAATGAACCAATAAGTGCATCATGGAAATATCACGAGGAGAGAGAGAAAGAGGTAGGAAACTTACTTATATAAAAAATGGCTGAAAACTTCCAAAATGTTGGGAGAAATGGACAGTCAGATTCATGAAGTTCAAAGGACCTAAAATAGGATCAACCCAAAAGAAAGGACAATAAGATCCATTATAACTGAATTATTAAAAATCAAGAACAAAGAGAATTTTGAAAGCAGGAAGAGAACAGTGACTTATCACGTATAATGCAGCCTGGATAAGACTATCAGTGAAGTTTTCAGCAAAAATCCTGCAGTCCAGGAGAGAATAGTATGATATATTCAAAATACTGAAAGAAAAAAAACTGCCATTTAAAAACTCTGTTCCTGGTAAAATCATCCTTTAAAAGTGAAGAGAGAACAGTTTTTCCATGTAACAAAAAACTGAGGGAGTTCATTCATCATGCCAAGACTTGACTTATAAAAAACTATAAAGGAGAGTCTTCAAATTAAAACAAAAACATGCTAAATAGCAATGTGAAAGCATAAATCTCATTGGTAAAGATGAATGATAGACAAATACAGAATAATGTAATGCTGAAATGGCAGCATAATGCTAATGTAAACGTTATTAATAAAAGATAAAAGATTAAGAGATACACAATATGAAAAAGCAAACTCTGGGTATAATGTGTGGAGAGGATTACAACTATTATTTTCACATGTGAAATTATTATCAACTTAAAATAGACAAGATGTTTACAAACTCTTCCCATAATAAATAGATATATGCACAAACACACAAAGAATCAAAGCAAATCATTACAAACCATCACCAAATAAAATACAAAGGCAGCATTAGAAGAAGAAAGGGAAAAACAACTGCAAAACAGGCCGAAAACAACGAATATAATGGCAGTAATAAGTCCACTGACTGTGTTAAATGCAAATGAATTAAACCACTCAACCAAAATGCACAGAATAGGCTCAGCGCCCATGGCTCAAGCGGCAAAGGTGCCGGCCACATACACCTGAGCTGGCAGGTTCGAGTCCAGCCCAGGCCCGCCAAACAACAATGACGGCTACAACCAAAAAATAGCCGGGCGTTGTGGCAGGCACCTGTAGTCCCAGCTACTTGGGAGACAGAGGCCGAAGACTGGCTTGAGCCAAGGAGTTGGAGGTTGCTGTGAGCTGTGATGCCACGGCACTCTACCCAGGGTGACAGCTTGAGGCTCTGTCTCAAAAAAAAGAAAAAAAAATGCACAGAATAGTTGAGCATATTAAAAAAAACAACCAGTCACATGCTGTCCATAAGAGACTCACTTTAAATTTCAAGACACATATAGGTCAATAGTGAAGGGAAGGAAAAAAGATACTCGGTGAAAATGATAACCAAAAGAAAATAGGTTTTAAGTCTAAAATTGTTTCTTGAGAAAATAAGGCCATTATATAATTATGAAAAAGTTAACTCAACAGGAGTATACCTATAACAACTTTAAACAACAGAATACCTAAAGCAAATACTGACAGATATGAAGGGAGAAATTTATAGCAGTACCGTGCTAGCAAGGAACTATAATCCTACTTATGATAATAGATAGAACACCCAGACCCCCCCAAAAAAAAATCAGTAAAGAAACAGCTGACTTGAACAATACTATAGACCAAAAAGATCTAACAGACAATGTATCGAATTTTCCAGACAACAGTAAAAAGAATTCTTTTCTATATATGATATTTTCTAGGATAGATAATATGTTAGGTCACAAAAAAACTTAATGCATTTAAAAAGATAGAAATCATTCTAAGTATCATTTCCAATTACAACAGAATGAAACTAGAAATTAATATCAGCAAGACAAAGGGAAAACTCACAAGTACATGGTAATTGAACACATTTTTTGGATATTGATGTTTTCGAAGAGGAAGTCAAGGAGAATTCAAAAATTATCTGAAGACAAAACAAGAACACAGGACATTAAAATTTATGGGATGCAGCAAAAGTAGTATTGAGAGAAAATTTACAGTGATAAATGCCTACATGAAAAAAGAAAGATATCAAAAAACAACATAACTTTGCAGCTCAAAATACTAGGGAAAAAAGAACAAAATAACCCTAAGATGAGCACAAGGAAAGAAATAATAATGATTAAGGCAGAAAGAAATTAAATAGAGAATAGAAAAAGATCAACAAAAGTAAAAGTTTACTTTGTCAACAAAATTGACAAACACTTAGCTAGAGTAAGAAAAAGAGATGACTCAAAACAAACAAACAAACCTAAATTCACAAATGAGAGAGGAGTTATTACAATGGACACTTCAGAAATAAAAATATCATAAAGGACTATTATGAAAAATTATTGTGCCAACAACTTGGATGACCTAGAGAAAAATAGACAAATTCCTAGAAACATATAACCTATCAAACTGAATTATGAAGAAACAGAAAGCCAGAACAGACCAATAACAAGCAAATAAGGAGATTAAATCAGTAATCAGAAACATTTCAGCAAAGAAAGGCCTAGGGATATTCTACCAAACATTCAAAGAATTAATACTAATCTTTTTTTAGCTCTGCCAGAAAGTAGAAGAAAAGATAAAACTTTTGAACTAAATTTATGAATGTAGTATCACCCAGAATCTAAACCAGACAATGACAATACAAAAAATACACAAAAGGAAAAAGACAGGCCAATATCCCTGATGAACATGGAAGCAAAGTTCTTCAATAAAATACTAGCAGACCAAATTCAACAACACATTAAGGCAATCATACCATGATCAACAAATGGTGATACCACACATCAGTAAAGAAAATAAAAGGCTTCACATGATCATCTTAATATACGTGGAAAAAAATAAGTTGTTTAATAAAGTTTAATATCCATTTATCTTTAAAACCATTTTTAAGTGATATCTCAGGGTGGTTTGACATCACAAAATCTCAAAGCTGCAGATGCTGGCATGGATGTGGAGAGAAGAGACTACACTGCTGGTGGGACTGCATCATCCCAAAAAGGTTATAAGGAAGGAGGTATTGAGAATCCTCAAAGAATTCAAATTAGACCTCCCATTTGACCTTGCAATACCATTACTAGGCATATACCCAGAAGAAAAAAAAAGTCATTTTATCATAAGAACATTTTCATTAGACCGTTTATCACAGCTCAATTTACAATCGTCATAATGTAGAAACAACCTAAATGCCCATAAACCCATGAATGGATTAACAAGCTATGGTATGTGTATACCACAGAATACTATTCAGCCATTAAAAAGATGGAGACATTACATCTTTAGTATTAACCTGGATGGAGGTGGAACACATTCTTCTTAGTACAGCAACACCAGAATGGAGAAGCAGGAATCCAGTGTACTCAATTCTAATCTGAAGGCTGGAGATGACCTAATATTGGGTGGGGTGGGGTAGGGGAATGAAGAATTGGGGAGAGGGAAGGCAGGATGAGGATGGGAGTCACAATGTATGGCACACCTTTTGGGGGCAAGACACAATTATAAGAGAGACTATCTAACAAATGTAGTCAGTGTAAGCTAACTCTTTGTACTCTCAATGAATCTCAAACAATTAAAAAAAACCCTTTTTGAAAAAAAGGCATAGTGTAAACTCACCTTATCATAATAAAGGTCATATATGAAAAACCTATAGCTAATATCATAGTGGAAATGGAAAACCTTCCCTCTAAGATCTGGTAGGCAAATATTCTTATTATCATCACTTCTATTCAACGTAATACTGAAGTTTCTGCCAGAGCAATTAGATAAGAAAAATAAACAAAAGTGTTCAAATGGCAGAGGAAGAAGGAAAACTATGTCTGTTTGCAAATAGCATCATTACATTTGTAGAAAACTCTAACGACTCAACAGCAACAAAGACTGTTAATATTAGTAAGGGAATTCAGTAAAGCTGCAGAATGCATAATCAACTTATGAAAATCCCATTCCTACACAAAGCAACAAGCTATCTGAAAAGAAAATGAAGAAAAAATCTCATTCACTAATAAAAATATTTAGTAATAAACTTAACCAAAGAGGTGAAAGAATTACATATTGAAAACTATAGAAACAATAACAAAATAAATTAAACAAAATACAGATACATGGAAAGACATCCACTATTCATGGATTGGAAAAACTTTTATCATTAAATTATCCATACTACACAAATTGATCTACAGAGTCCATACAGGTCCTATTAAAACTCTAATAATAAATATTCTTTGCAGAAATAGAAAACATAATTCTAAAATTCGTGTGGAACCATAAAATACTCTAAATGGCCAAAGTATCTTAGCAAGAAGAACAAATCTGAGGCCATTATATTTCATGACTTCAAAATATATTACAAAGCTATAATAATTAACACAGATTGGTACTGGCATAAAAACAGATAGACCAATGGGACAGAATACAAATCCCAAAATAAATCAGGGCATCTATGGTCAATTGATCCTCAACAAAAGTACCACCGCCCTCAAAACCCAAAACTAACAAACACACACACACACACGCACACAATAGGGGAGGCTTCTTAATGAATGGAGTTGGGGAAACTAGATATCTATCTACTCAGAAGAATTGTATTAAATGCTAATCTCATACTATACAAAAAACCAATCAAAATTGAATAAAGACATGGCTGAAATGATTCTAATATATTTATATTAGAATAAAACATAGGTTTGGGTGCAGTGGCTCACATCTACAATCTTAGCACTCTGGGAGGCCACAGTGGGTGGATTGTCTGAGCTTAGGAGTTTGAGACTAGCCTGAGCAAGAATGAGACCCCATCTCTATCAAAAATAGAAAAACTAGCCAGGCATTGTGTTGGGCACCTATTGACCTAGCTACTTGGGAGGCTGAGGCAGGAGGATTGCTTGAGCCCAAAAGTTTGAGGTTGGTGGTGAGCTGTGACGCCACAGCACTCTACCCAGAGTGACAGAGTAAGATTCTGTCTTGAATAAAACAAAACAAAACCCCAAAACCAAAACCAAAACAAAACAAAACATAGGGGAAAAGCTCCATGACATTGGTCTGGCAGTAGTTTTTTGGATATGATGCCAAAAGCACAGACAACAAAAGTGAGAATTAACAGTAGGATTGAATCAAACTGAACAGCAACAACAGAAAGAAGCACAGCAAAGGAAATCACCAGTGAAAGGGCAACTGTCAGAGAAAATATGTGAAAGCCTGTGTCTGGTAAGTGGTTAATGCCTAAAATATGTAAGGAACTCACACAACTCAACAGGAAAAAAGAAAAACCTGATTAAAAATAAGCACCAACTGTACTCACTACTAAACTCAGATTAATCAACCAACACCCATGTGCACATTTGGTAGCAAAACTCAATGGTAAGCAAGCAGATGGGAGGGGGCAGGAGAGGAGGATAAGTTCACACCTAAAAGGCACAATGAACACTATTTAGATGAGGGGCACACTAATAACTTTGACTCAAAGGGTACAAGAGCAATCCATGTTACCAAAACATGCGTACCTGTAATATTCAAAAATTTAAAAAAAAATAGGCAAAGGAGCAGACTATACATTTTTCAAAGATAATACCAACAGTCAACAGGTCCATGACAAAGTGGTCAATATCAATAATTGACAGGAAAATAAAATCAAAACCACAGTAAGATAATAACCTCTTAGAATAACTATTACCAAAAAGACAAAAGGATGTGGAGAAAATTTGTACCAGAATGTTTATTGCAGCCCAATTCATAATTGCTAAGTTATGGAAGAAGCCCAAGTGCCCATCGACCCACAAATGGATCAATAAAATGTGGTATATGTACACCCTGGAATATTATGCAGCCTTAAAGAAAGATGGAGACTTTACTTCCTTCAAGTTTACATGGATGGAGCTGGAACATATTCTTCTAAAAAAGTACCTCAAGAATGGAAGAAAAAGTATCCAATGTACTCCAATGAAACTAATTTATAAATTTCATATGAAAGTTATAACCCAATTATAGCCCAAGAATATGGGAGAGGAGGGGAGGGGGGATGATGGGTGGAGGAAGGTAATTGGTGGGACTGCATCTTACAAGGGTACATGAAAAACTTACTAAATGTAGACTATAAATGTCTTAACACAGTAACTAAGAAAATGCCATGAAGGCTATATTAACCAATTTGATGAAAATATTTCAAATTGTATATAAAACCAGCACATTGTACCCCATGAATGCATTAATGTACACAGCTATGATTTAATAAAAAGCAAAAAAAAAAAGAAAAGGGAACACTGAACATTGCTGGTGGGAATGCAAATTGGTATGGTTAATATGAAAAACAGCATAGAAGTTCCTCAAAGTTAAAACCACAACTACCATATGGTCCAGTAATCCCACTTCTATATAATTGGTACATTTCTAAAGGAAATAAATCCCTCTGTTCATTTCAGTGTTAATCATAGTAGCCACAATAAGGAAACAATATAAATGTCTATCAATGGATGAATGGGTAAAGTGTGGAATATATATATATATATACATGCACACATCTATGTGTAGATGTGCATTCCATGTATGTACAGACACAGTGGAATATTATTCAGTCTTTAAAAAGAGGAAAATTATGCCATTTATCACAACATGGATGAACCTGGAGGATATTATGCTAAGTAGCATAAAACAGAGAGAAAAAACAATCCTGCATAATCTCACTCATGCGAGGGAATCCAAAACAGTGAAACCTACAGCAACAAGGAGTAGAATACTGGTAGTAGGGGCTGGGAGGCAGGGAAAATTGGGAGATGTTGGCAAAGTCAATGTTTCAGTCATTCAAGATGAATAATTTCTGAAGATGTTAGGAACACCAGTGTGACTATAAGTCACAATATTATTCATACTTGAAATTTACTAATAAGGTAGATCACACTCATAAAAATGATAACTATATGAGGTGATTCATGTGTTAATTAACTTGATTGTATTGATTATTTCACAGTGTACACATATATCAAAACATCAAGTCATACACCTTAAATGTGTACAAATTTAAGCTATTAATTATTCTCTAATAAAGATCAAAAAAATTGAAATCATTTTGTGTTACATTATTTAACAGTCCATTTTTTAGACAATGTACTCTTTTATTTAAATTTGACAACACATATGTACTATGCCTAGAAGCCTCTGAGCATGTTTATGTACGAATCGAATAAATATTGTAAACCCTTCTCTCAGGAATTTGCCTTGTATACTGAGCAGGCAGGAAGTATTGCATGTAAGCCTAACTGGGCCCTGTCTTTCTCATGCTTCCTACTATGCCTGCAAGGATCTGCTAAGGAGATGGATACGGGTAGGAGCTAGATCTGTCTTTCCCGATAAGGGCATGTGCGAGGAGAATCCCAGTTGGGCATGGGAGGGAATGGTGGTACACTCAGGTACAGATGGAGGGACACAGGGAGCCAGAAGGGCTCTGCCAACCCACTGCAATACAGAGGGCAGGGACTGTCTGGACAGAACGACTGCAGAGATGAGCCGAAAACTAAGAAACAGAGCACAGCCTGCTTCTTTTGCTTGTCTGGCATTCATTTATATTTTTCCTGTGGTACTTTTCAGGTTTCAATCCAATTCATAGTTTGTATGGAGGGCCTGTTACATGCAGAATACTAAGTGCTATGGCAGATGTGAAGGTGAATGCAGATAACACCCTGCCGACAGATGCTTACAACCTAGTAAGGTTGTTAAGGCAAAGACTCAAGCAATAATATAAATCATATTAAAATAGGTTCCCTGCATCTTTTATCTCTTTGTATCTCTCTCAATGCCTAGAAGAAAGATATTTTGATGTTAAACACCAATATTCTTTTGGTAACATCATAATTATTTATTGTTTCACAGAAATTTAGTAGTTTTGATGATTTTTCCATGTACACCCAGCTTCTTCTTGACATGAAGAACATTTGTCCTAATAATTCATGATTATATAATCTCTTCATTTACTTAATGACAGTTATGGGCTCCAAGAGATAATCTATGATAAAATATCTCTAACAATGTCTTGCCAAACCCAACATCTAATAAGGAACCTCTTGTCTTCCATCTGTTTTATCTCACCTTCCACTAGAGAATATATGTAAGTGAACTCCACTCCCCCCCAAGGTATGCAATTCACCATCCTCTTTCAGGGCTATATAGAAAAAATAAACAATAACATATGTGCCTCCTGTTTTCCTCACTTGAGACAATACAGAGATGTTCACATATCATTGAATTCAGTAGGATCTTTGAATACTTGGGCTTCGAATTCCATTTGGCTCTGTAAAATAAAAGTGTTCAATTTAATATAGATTTCCACAAAAGGCAGAACAAAACAACATGTTTGCCTATCTCTTGAGTCTATGCAGACAGGACAACCAAGGGGACAGGTGTGGAGAACTCTCATTGCTCACGAGTGCTCTGCTCACAGATCCTGCCAGTGCTGACTACACTCCAAGTACAGGGCTGCTTCTGGGGCTGCAAATGGACAAGACCACTCAGATCCACATGTCTCCCATCTGGTGGTGGAGACCAGCCAGGAAGTGGTGAGCATGATTCAGGGTCCTGAGGGCTGCAGCAGGGAAGAGTCATGTGGACACGGGAGCCCGGAGCAGGGCAGGGTGGTGGTGGAGTGTCCTGTCAAAGCCAGGCCTTGGCAGGGGAGGACATGCTTCCCACAGCAGGAGAGGCCAGACTGAAAACCAGGGATGAGGAAGGCATGTGGTCCAGGAAGATAGAGAGCTCATGGGATTTATTAGCAAGGAAGGAATGGTGACCTTGGCAATAGCAGATTCAAGGATGGAGAGAAAGAAGTGATGGTAGTGTAGGTTTTTAACCTGGACAATTCTTTCCAAATATTCATCTATGAGAAGGAAAACCAATGGATAGGAGATACAAGTAGGTGTGGACATAGTCTATGAAGCAAATATCACCCTGATCCCTTTCCAAACCAGGAAAGGACCCAACAAGGAAAAAAATATATAGACTAATATCATTAATGAATATTGATGCAAAAATGTTCAATAAGATCCCAGCAAACAGAACTCAACAGCACATTAAAAACATTATACTCTGGTTTTTCTTCTGATTGGACAAGTCTTCCATGGAGAGAAACAGATCTGAGTTTGTGACCAATTTTTTGAAAGCCTTGTTTTGGTAAGGCTTAAAAAATATATATACACCATGATCAAGTTGGTTTTATTTCAGGGTTACAAGGTTGGTTCAATATATGTAAATCTATAATCCATCACAAATAAAATTTAAAAAAGTGTGGAATTGAGGTAAGTTCTCTCCTACTCTCTCTCTCTCTCCCTCTCTTCCTCCCTCCTTTCATTCTTTCCTTTCTTTTCTTCTTTCTTTCCCCTTCCCTGCCTTCCCTCCTCTTCTCCCCTCCCTGTCCCTCCTTTCTTCCTTCCATTTTATTTTTCAGATGAAACCATTCTGAGATCCATCCCTCTATTTATCCTCCATCCATCCATCTATCTTTCCTTCCTTTTCCACCCATTCACCTCCCTCCCTCCCTCCATTCCTTCTTTCCTTTTTTGTTTCCTTCCTCTGGCCATCCATCCATCATTTACTAGGCACCTACCATGCTCAGATGAGCTTACATCTGTGTGGTAAGATAAACAATAAGTAAATGAGCACATATACCTTAGATAACAAAAAGATACACTAAGAAAAAAATGGCAGCGTTGAGGGAGAGAGGAGGAGACTAGTTAAGATGGTCAAGATGAGGATCCATGAGGAAATGGCACTTGAGCAGAGGGAGGTGAAGTGAGAAACTGAGGTACATGAAGGTCTGGGGAAAGAACCTCTGGACAGAGGCAACAGCAGGCACAGAGGCATGGGGGGGACTGGAGGAGAGACTGCAGGCGGCTGCTGTGAGAAAGGGCAATGGTAGGCAGCATGGCTGCAGGCAGAGATGGGCCTGCTGCTCCAGCTTCAGAAGCCATGGGAGGCTGGGAGGGGAGAGGCATGGCAGCACTTGTATTTTACGTGTCCTGGATATGTAGAGAAAAGCCAGGAAGGGACAGCACAGCAGTGGATGCAAGAAAGCTAATGATCTAGGCTGGGTGAGCAATGATAGTGGCTTGATTTATGGTGATGGCTAACAGATGTGCAGGGAAGAGGTTACATTCAAAGATATATTTTGGAGGAGCAAGTAAAGGTGCTGCAACAGAGAAATTATAGACGGCTTCTAAGTTTTGACTGAACAACAATGTAAAGAGGCTGCCATTTATTGACACAGGGTAGAATGAGGTACAGGCAAGTTTGAGGGGAAAATCAAGAGTTTGTTGAGAACATGTGTGGACCTGTTGAGCAGGCAGCTAGAAATACAACTAGACCCTGGGGAAGAGGTAATATTTACACATCCCATCATTGCACCTTCTCCTCCAGGGAAGTCTTGAGAGGAAACCCAACTCAGAGCTACAAGTACTTGGCCCTCCTGTGTGTCCACAGCTCATCTCCAGCTTCAGACCCCAGGAAGGACTCTTCCATGCTGATTCATTTGCATTTCTGGCCACATCTCTTTTTCTCTCCCTCTTTTTCTCTTTTATACATATGTCATTCCTTTTGCTCAGATTATTTTTCCCGATCTGACCTGGCTATTTTGTCCTTTGATATCCAGTTCATCTGATAAGCCTTCCTGTCCCACTAGCCACTCAGCAGTCATCCCGCACAGTTGGCTCAGATGCCTTTCAGCCCGAGTATCATCTCTACACACACCTCTGACGCTAGCATCAGGGCACTCAGGGCACTAATTACTGAGTGAACTTGAACAAGTTGCCTGAACTTTCCAAGCCCCAGTTTCCTCATCTATAAAATGAGGATAATTATACTATCTACTTCATAGGGTTTGCAGGAGAATTAAATGAGGCAATATAGGGCATAGTGCTTACAACATTGCCTGGCATAGATGAAGCACCATACAAACCATTAAATATCATTATAATATCATACTCTTGTGTAATTATTTTCATGTTCATTTTCCCTGGAAAATGTGAGCCCTTGAATGAAGCTATTGAGGTTTTCATCTGTGCTTCTGGCACACATGAAGCCTCATTAATTGCTCCTGACATGAATGAATGAGTTAATGAATGAAAACAGCATTGGGCTACAACAGATTCTTCTTCAGTGGGCTTTCTGTAATTAGAAGGTATTCCCTGTGAGTGAACAGAGTTCATTAGAACCACCACTCATCAAATCAAGAAGTTCTGGGTCATTCACTTATACTAGGTTATTATGTTTTTGTTTCCATTTAGTAAAAGTCATATAAGTACCTTTGGATCAGGTAGACATGGTCCAAAAGCTTCCAGCAGAAGGGTCTCTTCTCTCACAGCTTGTTCATAGTCTGCAAAAGACAGCTTCCCGTCATGGTCACGGTCCTGCAGGAAACCAGCAATGTGTCAGTCAGCACACAAAACACTGAAGGCAAATACAGGCTCTTTCACAGAAAAAAGTGCTAGACAGTGAGAGATTAGATAGTGAAACTGAAGAGAATTTTTAACATTAGAATAAAGAGCACAATTGAAGTGTTTTATTTAGCCAAATAGGACACTTAAATTATCATATGAAATTCTTCTTTCTTTTTTTTTTTAAATTTTATTGAATGGTAACTATGTACATTAATGCACTTCTGGGGTACAGTGTGGGGTTTTCGCATGCAATCCGAAATACTTCCTGAAATTCTTATTTCTTGCCCATATTTGGCCTATAAACTTCAATATAAAACTCTAAACTACCTATAATTACCATTTTCTTGAGTGTTATTTCAACCAAGTCTTTAATTCCTTCATCAGGGTCTTCTTCAGA
>CAUYQV010081157.1:0-85503 GCA_963574575.1 Galagoides demidoff
TTTTTTCAAGATCTTTAAAATATGACAGTGGAACTTTAATGGGGATTGCATTAAAATTATATATCGCTTTGGGTAGTATGGACATTTTAACAATGTTGATTCTTCCCAGCCATGAGCATGGTATGTTTTTTCATTTGTTAACATTCTCAGCTACTTCTTTCCTTAGAGTTTCATAGTTCTCTTTATAGAGATCTTTCACATCCTTTGTTCAGTAAACTCCTAACAAGAGTGTTTTTCAAACTCAGTATTGTGTAGTCTGCTCTGAAAGGGAAAGGCCATTTTTTATGGATTCCTGAGAGAAACACTGGAGTTAAGTGCTGTCATTTTGGGTGATCACCTGGGTTAACGGCATCACTAATCCAGAGGCAAACATGAGCGTCCCGCCATTCAGAAGAAGCTCTGGCTTAAAAGGCTATCATCAAAGCAAAGCCACACACACTAAATATACACATTATGTGTATTATAGGACCGAGGGATCCCTGCAACCATGTGGACCAGATTAAAACACAATGACTTAGCACAAAGAATATGTTATAACCGTTTGGAGTGCAGGTGGCCAACTTGCCACCTTACTGCTTAGTACCTGCAGAGAGGATGGATCTCAGTCCTGAAACCAACAACCAACAAGCAGCCTGGTTCTCACTTGTACGTCCCAAGCTCCCAGCTGATGGTGCATGTGGTCCTAGTTAATTAAACATAGACACAGCCAATTCAGAGTTTCCTCCAACACTTCATGGCTTCTTTCTCTTATTGCTATAGTAGGGTGACCAGACGTCCCGTTTTTGGCGGGACAGTCCAACTTTTCAACAATTTGTCCCACGTTCTGCGGTGTTTTAAAAAAGTCCCGATTTTTGGAAAGGATGTATGAACGGGTGGGAGAACAAGAAGGGAATATACAGTTTTCGGCTGCCATGTGGCTATTTTGCCAGAATATGAGTTTTATATTATTTTTGCTAATTTTATAATGTTAAACTGTAATAATAACAAATAATTGCTGAGAAGTGATTATCGAGAACTGCTTATCAAAGTTTGCATTGTTGTCAGGCCCTGCCCTGCCCCGTCTCCCTCCCTGCCACACCCCCCCCCATGTTGTCCTGCCTTACCGATGTTAAAATCTGGTCACCCTATGCTATAGTGCTGTGCAGATTCAAGGGTGGTGGTTTAGAAAGTGTCACATTCCGGGTGGGAGGGGACATCTTGTCCTTGTGTGTCATGGTCTGTCATCATGAGCTTCTGAGACATCCATGTTCCCACTGGATGAGACGTCATTGGTCCTCCCAGATCTTCTCATGTCTGTTCTGTCCTGAGCTTGAGCCCTGGCAGATCTGCTCCTTTTCCCCTTCAGCATCCGCTGAGAGGTTCTCAGCCAGGAGGGGATACTTTCTGGGCTGCTGAGAACTACTTGGGGCCATCTTGGCTGTCACTTCTGCTCTCCTGCGTCTCACCACCCATTGTGGCTGGAAAGCAGAGAATTAGGACACAGGTTCTCCCTGCTCTTGGACCCCCAAACTCCTGTAGGTGGGGAGAGGGATCTATCCTTTCCCTTGAATGTGAGTCAGGGTTCTTCAGAGAGGCAGAGGCGATGGGATCTATCATCTGTCCATAGTTACATCTGCATCTAGGTTTCTGTTCCTGCCTCTTTCTGAATCTCTTCCTATCGCTACCTGTATGCGTCTATATGTACATACAGATGTATACAGAGGGATTTATTTTAAGGAGTTGGCTCATGTGATGGTGGGGACTAGCAGGTCAGAAGTTCAGATGAGTGCTGACCTTGCAATCTAGTGATCGGTTTCCTTAGGGCAGCAGGCTGGAAGCTCAGGCAGAATCTCTATGCTGCAATCTTGAGAATTCCTTCTTCTCTGGGAAACTTAAGTCTTTTCTCTTAATGGTCTCAATCTTTGGAGGAGGCCTGCCCACATTATGGAGCATAATCTGACTTACTTAAAATGTACTGGTTTAAATGTTGAGCACAACTACGAGATACCTTCACAGTGACATCTGGGATGGAATTTAGTCAGGCAACTGGAAACCATGGCCCAGCCAAGAAGACACTTCACTTTAACCATCTTACCCCTCCTTGCATGACTTGGAACCAGCCTGGGGGAAGGGTCCCCTCTCCAGACACCCACAGACCCCTGACAGTCAGGCCTCCTTTCTTGCACTCCTTCCCCCGAGGCTGGGGATGTTCAAACGTTCAGTCCTAGAGCAGAAAAACCTGGCTCTTGTGTTCTTGCAAATCTACTGTTTAGGATATACAGCATATTTCTCCTGGCCCTTCTGGGGAAGCTCTGGGTGAGTTTTGAAGGTTATTGGTAAACTCAGAAGCTGAGGCCTGATGCCCTTGGTTGTTTACATCATCCTTTCTCCAGGAGGGGTCCTGCAGTGCCTTAGCTGTGTCTGACATGGGGGAGATCCCCAGGGTCCCAGAAAAGTCACTGGGAATGAAATGGAGAGGCTGGTCACGCCATGTGATGGCTGTACCTCTATGGCATCGCTGACCTCACCTGTGCGCTGTGCTGACCAGCACCAGCACCTCCCCTGTCACCACCCCTGCAATGCATGCAACTTGCTCTTGCTGGTGTCTTAATCTGTTCAGGCTGCTGCAAAAAATATCACATACTGGGTGGTTCATAAACAGCAGAAATTAATTTCTGAAAGTTGTGGAGGCAGGGAAGTCTGGGTTCACAGGTGGATCTTTCTCATAGTGTCCTCATAAGTGTCTCTCTATGCCCACTTTATAAGGGCGCTAAGCTCAGCATGGCATGGCCCATTCCCCTCCAGATGGCTGCACCTCCACATCTCCTGACCATTAGATTTCAACACATGTCTTCGGGGAGGGGTATAGACATTCAATACATCGCCGTCCATGGGTCAGTGTCTACCAAACAGTTCACTTTCAGTAAAAAAAAGTTGAATGAATGGCCTGGTGCCTGTAGCTCAGTGAGTAGGGTGCCAGCCACATACACTGAAGGTGGCAGGTTCCAGCCCAGCCTGGGCCTGCTAAACAACAATGACAAATGCAGCCAAAAATTAGCTGGACACTGTGGTGGGTATCTGTAGGCCCAACTACTTGGGAGACAGAGGCAAGAGAATCACTTAAGCCCAAGAGTTTGAGGTTGCTGTGCGCTGTGATGGCACTCTACCGACGGCAACAGAGTAAGACTCTGTCTAAATAAAATTAAAAAAAAAAGTTGAACGGAATTGAAGGAAAAGTCTAACTTTTCCTCAAATCCAATAACTATCTGAGATGGGAGAGAGACTATTCCAGGTGTTAATGTCTTCAAATAAGAACAGAAATGTCAGAAATGTCTTGGTGATCTCTGCCTGGCACTGTTCTTTACATTTATGAAGGCCAAGAGCTTAATAAATTTGCACCTGTCTGCATATAAACCCTTCTCTGTGGTTTAATCATAAAGCCAAAACCCATCTATTTTGTCATTTAGATCAATTATTATAATTATGTTTTGAAAAATTAGACTTGTGAAGGCCAGACGTAAAATAAGGATCCTGCTGTATTGTAATTAGAGATAGTCCTTTGGGTCCTTGAATGAGCTCCTAGGCTGTCTGTGAAACATGGTAGATACAGTAGACCCTCCATAGCTGACTCCCTCCCTGCACCAACCACCTCCTTAAATTGACTTAATGTCCGTAGACTGGACATGCACCACATGTACATATCAGCACAATAGGCCTAGTTCCTAATGTTGACCATCTCTGTATGTTGACCAGCTTCTTATAGTTCCTTGGGCAGTCAACTTGCAGAGAATTTATTGTATTTTAATTGTTGATTAAGACCTACATAAACCCCAGGCTCTTTGTTTGGAGACATACCATCTTGAATAACTAGCATAGAGGGGGCTCACAATAGTATTAGTTGAATGAATGAATATATGTTAGCGATATGTAATAGTAAATGTAAAATAGTCACCGTGCCAGAGGAAGGACACTGTCCACGTGTCTTAAACTGCTTGGCATTGTTGGCCTGGATATTATCATATCCATCTGATTCCTGATCTTGAGAATTTGGTGGGTGACCATGTTTTCAGAAGCTCTAGGGCAATGCAGAAGCCACCTGTGCCCACTGAAACAGAAAGGAGTATGCTGGAAGGTTCCAGAACTGAAGGGATGGTTGGAGCCAAGGGCCCACCTGTCTGGACCTTGTTGGTGGTGCTGTGGCTGCCACTGGATGCCCAGTGTGGCTGCTGACACACCCCGGGTCCCCTGGACATGTGCCTTTGTGTGGCAGACATAGTGAGCAACTTTCTTCACCATCCCAGCATCCTGGGGTCTTCCTCCTGACTGCGAAGCCCTGGGTAGGAACTTCTTGATGGCTGAGTGGAAGTCCCAGGCCCACAGGGAGCAGTCAGGGTTGCACGGCCACTGCGCCCCCTGCTGTGGGTCACTCACTGGGGGATTCTGATCAGAGTGAGCACAGTGCTTTTCATTGTGTTGTAACTGAGTTGTGAACAAATGTGGTTCCAGGAAAGAAGTCAGCATAACCCGATGGTGAGCACAATTACATTACGTGACCTGTACGTGGAGCCCTCCTCTCTCAGAGTTGGGCTTGACAAATACCAGTTATTATCACCATCATTATTATTTTAGTATCATTATTATTAATAGTATGGAATTAGCCTTAATTTTTAAAATAATAGGCAAAGATAAACTGTCCATGGGTTGGCCCTCAGTATATTTCAAAGCAGGGGAGTCCAGCCTGGACAACACTCTGTCCACCTGCCTCCTTATCTGCCCCACTTTCTTTCCCATGTCACCTGTTATCTCCCAGTGTCACAGGGTTGGTTCTTTGCTGACCATCTGCAAAAGTAGTTAAGGTTGGCTCGGCGCCTCGGCTAAGGCGCCAGCCACGTACACCTAAGGTGGCGGGTTCCAATCCCCAGCCCGGGCCCGCCAAACAACAATGGTGGAGGCAACCAAAAAATGGCCGGGCGTTGTGCAGGCACCTGTGGTCCCAGCTACTTGGGAGGCGGAGGCAGGAGACTCGCTTGAGCCCAGGAGTTGGAGGTTGCTATGAGCTGTGATGCCATGGCACTCTACCCAGGGCGACAGCTTGAGGCTCCATCTCAAAAAAAAAGTAGTTAAGGTTGAGAGTGGTTTCAATGCCAGCTTTACACAGCTATTTGTGTTTATACCATTTATGCCCACCCACAAAGACCCTAAAGTTTGTAAGGCTGAATGAATCTTTAATGGTGACACCTAACTCTGGTAGGAATAATAAACTTTACTTAAATAAATACTTCCATGTTGAACATTGAGCTAAATGCTTCAAATGCATTATTTCCTAGGCATTAGCACATTTAATACATATAACTCTTTGACATAGTTACTCTTCTTATCATCCCAATTTTCAGATGGGAAAATTGAGGCTTGGAGTTGAGACTTGACCCCAGTGCTGAGTGACTCTACAGCTCACGCAGGGCGCTGAGATCCACTGATCCACTACCTCACTTTAGTCTTTTATGCGGAGATCTTTGCTGTGGACCAACACATATTCCCGACTCTGGTTCCTGACACCGCTGTCTGCCCAGTTGATAATGAAAATAACTCAGGAACATGGAGGAGGCCTAATCTTCTAAAGTGCTCTAAGGTCATTGAGGTCAAAGACTAATTTTAGTTTTTTGTTTTTTTTTTAAATTTTGTTATTTGCTCATATTCAGCGCCTGGCTAATTGAGTTGAATGAATCTGCACTAGTCCTCACTGCAGCACATGGGGACAATCCCAGTGGCTGTGCAGAGAGTCCTGTGCCCAACATGCCCAGAGCATAGGAGCTGGACGAATCTGGTTTCAAAGCCTGCCTCCCCAACTGAGCAAATAAATCAACTTCGCGAAGTGTCATTGTTTCTTCCTCAGATTAGGGGAAAACAGCATCTGTCTCCTCGGTTTGTAGTAACGTTTGGAAAGTATGCAGGGACAAGTCCCCAGCACATAGCAGGCCCACCAAAACCAGTTGCCGGGAGACTCAGGAAAGGAGGAAACCCAAAGAGACTTTCCTGCCTGTAATCAAAGACGGCGGCATTTTACTGATTGTGCTTGAAAATAATTTAGGGGAGAGCACTCCCTAAGTCACTGTCACCGATTGGCCATTTATAGTTTTGTTCACAATCTATTTTGGATGGCTCCATTTAAAAGACACCCAACATGCATCCTTTATAAATCATAGAAATGATGACCTCTGTGCTCCAGAATAGCTTTTGTCTGGTGTAAACAAAATGTTTGAAACACTGAGAGAGCCTTTTAAGTGAAGACCTTTGTTGCAGATGGCATCACCAGGGCTGATTACCTTTTAATTAATGGGCATCAAGCTCCTCTGAAAAATCAAGTTCAAAGTTACAGTAATTTGTCAAATGAAGCTTCACTTAAAGAGTTGGAAGCCGTGACTTCTTTCTTTCTAATAGCAAGAGGGTGGTTTTACGTTTCTTTTTAACAAAGTATTTGCCCTGTCTTTTAAGGCCTCTCCAACCTCAGCGTCTCTGCGGGTCAGGGCCTCTGCAGGGAAACAGATTAACCTTCGAGACACACAAAGGTTTACAAGGAGTTCCCAGAGATGCAGGAGGGTAGCACTGGGCTTGATGTCGCCGGTTCCTGAAAATCCACATTGCTGCTGAGTTTCGCACTGTCTTCATGGAATGAGAGGGTGAGGACGAGAAGGCGCTTGCCCTCCAGCCTCCTCACGGCGAGCAGCCGAGTCAGTCAGCAGGTGTGGGTCTGCAGGGGGTTCACTGGACTCTAGGTGGACTCCCACTACCTGCTCCGACCTGGCAGGCTTGCACACACGCTTCAGTTCTCGACTTTCGGGGGCATCCCATCTCCTGCCGACCCCTGCCTGAGAGCTTATTTCCAAGTACTTGTGTTGACGCAGGGTTGATATCCTTTCAGCCACCAATATCTATGCAAATATTCAGATTTGTTTTTGTTTAGTGTGTGCATTTTTATCCAAGAACATGCTGGGCCATGTAGAGCTTCTAGAATGTTTCATTTACTGATGGGTCTGTTGCCCATCTCCATTTACTGGGAGTCAGAATACACTAGGCAGATGGCATGAGGGTCATCCCACCATCCCACGTCTGGCCAAAGGCATGGGCTAAGGAATATTTCTGGTTCATGGCCACCTCTCGCCTGGAGCCACCATCCCTTTCAATAAGCCTAGACTCTCCTGCACTGCCTTTCCCAGGAGAGGTCAGCTTCTTCTAATCCCCACATCACTCCTACCTTGGGGTGGCCCCCTGACAGGGGGACAGGAGCTGCTCTTGGTGCCTGCACCCCCACCCCCCAGCTCTCCTGACCCCAAATACCTTCCCTGAGGTCCTACAGCTGCTTGAAACCTCCCACAGTTGACTTCAGACCGAGGGAAACCAGGCTACAGAGTGCAGCCCAGCATACTTTTGGCTCAAGGAGTTAAAAGCCACGAAGTGCTGATTTTTAATCTTTTTTCACTTTTTGCCAGAAGCACATAACTGCCTCTTTAAATTATTTCAGCTAACTTCCATTGATGGTCTGTAGATAAACAAAAATGCCCGCTGAAATGAATTTGTAGGGTAGTTTCATAGAAAAGAGGCAGTGGCACGCGGGAGATCGGAATTCTAGAGCGCCTAATTAGGGAACCTAACAAACAGCCCGGCCACGTCTCCCGGGGAGCCGCAGCTGCTCTCCCGCGTCAGCTGTGCGTTAAAGACGCATGGCTGTGTGAGTCACTTGGCAGTGCAACAGCCGGGAGAGCACTCAGCTCTTGGGGAAGATGGAAGGCACACTTTGGGGTTTAAAATAATTTGCTCCGTTGAGAGAGAGAGAGAGTGTGCGTGGTGTGTGTGTTTGTGTGTGTGGTACCTAAAAGGCCAGCAGGGACTGTGCTGGAGCCACTGTCTCCTTGTTAGGCCTCTGAGCTCCACCTTGAACTCTGGGTCTCCCCTACAGACGTCTGAACGGAGTCTCATGCCTGGAGCTTCTGGATATGTTGCTAGCTGCCATGTTTAAAAATTAATATACTCAGCTTTTAACAGTTTTGGATACCACATTTTAACACGAAGCTTTTGAAAATGGAAAAACCTTTAAGACCCACAAAGCTTCATGCCAAGTAATGGTATGTGGGCGTCCTAGAGAGTTCATAGGAAGATGGTGGCGGTCGTCCTCACCCTGTGCTTGAGTTTCCTGGGGTTGCTGTATAAATGATCACCAATTGGGTAGCTGAAAACAGCACAAATTTATTGTCATAATTCTGGAGGCTGGAAGCCCCAAATCTAGGTGTTGGCAGGGCTGTGTTCCCTCTGGGGCTCTCTGGGAGGGTCTGTACCTGCCTGTCTGCTTGCCAGGTCAATGTGGTCCTTGGTATTCTCGTTTGCAGGCTCGTCATCCCGACTCTGGCCTCTCCACACACATGACCTTCTCCTCTGCCTTTGTCTCAAATGGCCCTAAAGTTTTCTCTAGTGAGGACAGTTGTCATTGGGTTTAGGGCCCACCTGGATGATCCAGGATGGTACTATCTGAAGATGTTTATCTTATCTGCAAAGACCCTTTTCCCAAATAAAGTCCCACTCACTGGCTCCAAGTGGACGTAGCTTTTGGGGGAGGACACCACAGCACATGGCAGGGAAGGCCACAGCATTGCCGTGACTTAATTTCCAGGAGATACTTTTCTAGACAGTCGAAGCGTAGACCAGCAGGAGTGTCACTGTGTGTCAGCCTGACGCCTTTCTCCTCCCCAAGATAATCCTTTGAAGTTTCCTGTGTGGTGGCTAGACGGTGGCCCTTTGCATAGCTCTGGGATTTTTCCATATTTGCCTACAAAAATTGGGACTTGAGGGTAAATCCTGGAATTTGGCAGGACTGCTCTATTTTACTCTTAAGGGATTTTAAAAGGAAAAAATCCAAAAGAGTTGATGGAGGAAGATCTGTGTGTTCAGAAATAACATCTTACTCCTCAAACCGTGGTGCATGGACCTCTCTCTGCAGGCCACTGGGAGGGCCAGTGGTGGACTGACCAGGAGATGAGAGCAGTGGCTACAGTGTGGCAAGATGAGGTTGAAGAGCACAGAGAATGTGCAGGAGACTCAGTGTGGCGGAACACAGGGGTGAGCCACCCACAGCAGACACAGAGGCTGGGAAACTAAAGGAGGCTCAGGAACAGAGCACAGGGATGAAGGAAACCAGCGCTTGTTGGTGCTGCCTTCCAGAATTTTCCCACTACCATAAGTCACTAAAGATGGTGGGCCAGCTGGAAATCACATCAGTCTTTTGTGGTCTTATGATTCTGCCTGGGAATCTTCAGTTGGAAACTGGGCATGGTGGAGGGGCGGGTACCACCTGACATCAAGGTAGTATGTATGAGGTGTGTGTTACCAGTTATCACCTTGCTCACCATGTCCCTCACCAGGATGGAGCTCTGTGAGGTCAGGGGCCTAGTCCAGTCTGCTCGTTGTGGGATTCCTGTCCCTATTCCTGGTGTCCAACAGGGGGCAGGTGCTCAGTGAATACGTAATGACTGAAGGAATGGATGGTGACCAGGCGGCTCGTGCACTCTGTTCAAAAGTAAATCTTTGATCTTTCTTTGACTCTTATTGCCTTGCTTTAATTGGGCTTTAATTACCTCCTACTCTCCCTGTTGGTGAGGGAGAGTCCCACCTTAGGGTTGGTTAAAGACACAATGCCTGGCCCTGGACAGTTGAGATTGACAGCCATCTCTATTAATCACATATACTCACAGCCCAGGGTAGGAGGACACTGTGCCATGTGGGAACACTCCAGGACACAGTAAGCGACCATGGGCTGTGGGAGGCTGGTGTTTTAGGAATGAGAAGGGTGCACTATCTTCTGGTTCCTGCGGGATGATGTGACTGGCTCGTCTAATTCCACAGGTGGGCAGGGATCTGAACCTCACTGCTCAGGTATGAGCAGGCTCTGTGCTGGTCCCAGGAACCTTATCTGCAGGGGCAGAGTGGGGAGGGCCACTGAGGCCCTTCCAGTTTTGCCAGCTGTCAAGGAAGCACAAAATATTTGGCTTTAATTTAAACCTTAGACCTGCTCCTAGTTATAAGAGCAGGCTCCAGAGTCAGTCTTGATGGAGTCAAATCACCTGCTCAGTTGTGTGTCCTGAAATTCTGTAGCCTCCCTCTGCCTCTCTCTACCTATGAAAGAGAAATGATAATAGCACTCATTTTAGAAGATGTTGTCAGGAATACAACTCTCCTGGGATGAACTAAGCTCCTAATCAATGCTAGTTATCATAAGAACAGATGTAGAAACAGGTAGACTCACATTGGAATCTGTCTCTGCTACTAGGTAGATTTCACTTCTCTGAGCTTCAGTTTTTCCATCTGTAAAGTGGGACAATTGGACATATGCAAGGCTATTGGGAGGCAATGGGCATGAAACACTTAGCACAGTGCCTGGCTCCCGTGAAGGCATCTACTCACATCCACAGGGGTTGTTCCATTCGTGATAGAAATGCTCTGGCAGGGTTTTAGGGGTGTGAGTATTCAGGCTGCCCTGCTGGGAACAGATTGTAGCTGAGCAGGACCAGAGAGTGGGAGCAAGGATGAGAGGGATGATGGGACCAGATTAGGGAGGGATTCATGGGTGGGGCTGCCAAGGAGAGGATGAGACAGACTTGTGACTATAGGGCCAGCCTCTTCCCAACCAAGGGTTCCACCGATGTGAATACAAGTACCATCACTTTTGCTCCTGTCTGGGAGAATCTCACTTCTGGTACTTGTGAAATAGGAGTTGCTGGGCCGCGCCTGTGGCTCAGTGAGTAGGGTGCCGGCCCCGTATGCTGAGGGTAGTGGGTTCAAACCTGGCCCCAGCCAAACTGCAACAAAAAAATAGCTGGGCTTTGTGGTGGGCACCTGTAGTCCCAGCCACTTGGGAGGCTGAGGCAAAAGAATCACCTAAGCCCAAGAGCTGGAGGTTGCTGTGAGCTGTGATGCCATGGTACTCTACTGAGAGTGACAAAATGAGACTCTGTGTCAAAAAAAAAAAGAAAGAAAGAAAATAAATAGAAGTTGCTCCTGTGAGTAATTTTGTGCAAACAAGGCAAAGTCAAAGTACATAGTTCTTCACTGAAAGTTATGGAAGATGGAAAGGGACTTCGATCCACCCCAGTAGGCAGGGGTTGGGGTGTAGGCGAGAGGGTCCAAGGGCAGGGGATGTAGCATGGAAGCAAGAAGGTTAAGCATGAGGATTTGAAAGATGCCTACTCCATTGTCATCAAGGAAATATTCCAAAGTATCTCAATTATGCATGTCCTTCAGTGCCACTGGGGCAATGGAGCCACACAGAGGTTAGCAACTGTGCCCCACCATCAGAAGTCCTGGAGCAATTGGGCAGGGCATCAGACACAGGATTAATTATTATAGAAGAGCTGTAGAAAGCGAATCAGGTTCAAAGCAGCCATGGGACCTGGGCAAGACAGAGAACTTAAGAATTCCCTACCAAGCAAGGGAAAACAGATGGAGACAAATCTCCTTGTAAACAACATTGCTGAGTTAAAATGTCTAAATGTTGTTGACAATGGGAAGATTTGTTGTTTTATATCTGTGAGTATGACCATATTTACATTTGCTTTCAAGTGTTAATGTTCCTTTGTGAACCATAATTTCAGATTCTACAATCAAATTCTACAGTCCATAGTTCTGAATCTGAAGTATTAGAAGTGTTGGTGTCAGGAATTCTGTAGCATTTTGGAGGCCAGCTGCATGGAATGTAGTGATGTACCTTGTGGTGGGGGCAGGGAGGTGACTGGGGCAGAAGTCAGGGCTGGGGAGGGCAGGCTGGCTGCATGGGGAGTTGGTGTGCGCAGGTTTGAGACTCCCCACTGGACCTCAGGCAGATTTGGACAGCTCCAAGCTGGAGATGTCTAGCAGGTAGGGGACACTCTCTCAGCAAAACCTCTAGGCTCATGTTACCCATGCAGTCCTGTGTCAGGTGTTCACTCACCTGAGTGCCAACTTCCCTAGTGAGAAACAACCAAATAGCCATTCAATAATATCATTTTTTTTTTCAGGACAGTGGAATATACCTATATTTGCCAACAAAAAAAGACCCTTGTCTTTGGGGTCAGAGTGGCTGGAGCTGTAACAACAACTGGGTCATTTCCTTGAGCTGGGGAAAGTCACTTGTCTTACCCTAGTTTCTCATCTGTTATATACAGAGAGTTGCTTGTACAACATGGATGAAATGTTAGGAAATAGCTTGATATATAAGCATCCCACAATAGAAATGGTCATGTGATTCCTTTGCAATATCTCAGCATAAAACATCTATATGGTTCTTTTTCAGAAAATATGAGTTTATTTGCATGTAGTTTAGAGGATGAAAGGCTTCTGGAGCTGGAAGCAGGTGCCATGGGCACATCTTAAATTGTAATGGTGTGCTCCATTGGAAAAGGAGTTGTAGGCACCATCCCTTTCCTCATAATTGTGCATACCTTCCTGATTGCTTGTGAGTAAAGACTAACGTCCCATACATTCTACTGGTCCACATCTTGGCCATAAAGGATGGGGCAAGATCTCCTTTTCTGGTGGCCTCGTCCCCTTCTCTTTCTCCTTATTTTTCCTAGTCAGGCTCCTCTGAGAACAAAATAACCAGATCACATTAGTCAGAGGGAAGATGAAAAGAAATGAGGGGTTATGTCTCATAGCTCACTTGGGAAATCTATGTCCTTTCTCCAGGGGTTTCCAAGTTTAATTTTTCTTATTCAGTCTTTTTACATTCTGAACCCGCTGGCAGGCAGTGAATTTCTTTTAAGACTGCTGCAGCACAGAGCTTCCGCTGGCAGAAATAATGTTTCAGAGCTATAAAAATCTTGGCGGAGTCTGAGAAACATCCTGGTGGTCCCAGCCCATCTCCAAGTGACCACTCCATTAAATCCCAGGAAACAAATTGTTTGGTCCAGACTCCATCCACTGCTATCATAAAGTTGAAATTTATTGCACAGTTCAGAAGTCTAACGATCTTGGGAAATCAAGAAGAAATAGAGATGAAATTCCCAGCTCTGCAGAATAACTCTTCCAGTAAACAGATACAATCCTGTCTCTTATTTTGTGCTCAAAAGACTTTGAAGATCTAGAAGTTTCTGTTATCGATGCTACTTAAAAGATGCTGGTTCCAAAATCGTCCAGCGTTCTGTTTGTGGAACAAATGGAGTTTTAATGGCCTGCGGCGCCATTTGAATATTCATGCTAGTATGTATTTTCCATTTAGGAAATTAACTACATAGTAACCAAGAATTAACCCTTATGGCTGGCCATTGTTACAGGCAACCAATTTATGTTGATTCTTCACTAGGAAAACCGGCACATCATTGCCACATCCATTAAGGAAATCAAAGCAAGCTCTCTTTCCCCTTCCCCTGCCTACACCTGCTGAGCATTCAAATGCCCTCCAGATGTGTTTGCCAGTTATTAGGTTAACAGTATGGAAAGAGTTGAATACTTATAGCACCTTTAACTAGGTCCTTCAAATAAGAATGAAGCCTTGCAGATGTCACAATAAATCCCTCAGGGTCACTATTCTGCAGATCAGAACGACTATTGCTGGGTCCTATCAAAACTGACCCATGAGGGGGACAAACAGCCTTACTTTTTGTGCGCTAGGCTAAGGCAATAGCAAGTGTTCTCAGAGGGTAAAAGGGCAGCCCGTCTGTTTTCTAGCCTTCAATCAACGCGACGAAAGACTTCTCACGACCTCACAGTCTTCTCTCAAAATCGGCATGTTATATACTCAGTCTCTCCTTACAGAGCCCGTCTGAAAAGAGTGATTTTTCTGAGAGTTTCTCTGCTTTTTTCCCCCTACGTGTTACAATCTTAAATAATACCACCTGGACTGAAAACTGGAACTGAAAACATCATTCCGTCCCTTAATAATTGATACATTTTTTTAAAAAAAGACCAGTGACTTGGCAGGCTGAGGTAGGAGGACTGCTTGAGTCTAGGAGTTTGAGTATAGCTTGGACCATGTAGTGAGACTCTGTCTCTAAAAAAATTGAGATAAAATACAAATGGATCTATTCCATGTGTCAGGAACTAGACACATGCTAGAGATCCCGAGCATTAAGACAGGCTTAAAACTGCATTTCTCTTCTCAAGGACAGAAGGCCACTCACTGCTCACCGTAGTTTGAGGAGTCACGACAGACTCACAGGCTACATTGGGCAGGGCGTATCCTAAATCTTGGATTCAGATGCAGGGCCTGAATCACAACGCCCTTCCCTATCTGTCTGTGTCTGTCATTATAACTGCCACATTTTCCGCCACATTCTCCTGTGTGACCTTGGTGATGTGTGCTTCCGTAAAGAGTGGTCAGCCATTGTCTCCAGATTTTCTGCAAGTTTCAACACAGTGCTTGTCAGGGTGGGTCATGGGAAGCATTCTCATTGACAGTGGTACTTGTGTCCATCACTGAATGATGCTTAATCAGGCCGAGGACAAAAAAAATCCAAGAGAAAGATGAAGGCCGTGGCCTGGCTTTGGAAACTCACTAAATTCCCCACCAAAAAATGCCCAGAGCAACTGGGTTAACAAAACTAAGACTCACATACACCAGCTACCGTGAGACTTGGTGTGAAGGAGCCCCACAAATCCCAACACCTAAGAGAGGAGAAGCCCCAGTCACCAGATGCCACCACCTCATGCCTTCTGCTTATCACATCCTGCCCATCTCCCTCCCTCCCTCCCTCCCTTCCTCTTTATTCTCTGAAACAAGGGAGTCAGGGAGTCTGACAGGTAGTGGCCACTGCTCTCCGCCCACTGGTACCCACTGGAAACTCTCAAATCTGACGGTGCTATTTTCCAGAATCCCTGTGGTTTCATCTAATTTTGTTCTTTTTCCATAAAGCCAATTTGTTGAACGCACATAACTAAATGTTATTTTTTTTTTGGTATGCTTGTAAAACCTCTCATCCATAAATTCATAAGTCATAAAAATAATCTTACTTCTAAATGTGTAGCATGATTTTGGTTTGGGAAATACAGTTTTACACAAAGGGACAAATTTAAATTGAACAGCTGGAGAAACAAGCTAGAAAAAAAAATCCAGCCTCTAAATAAAATAGAAGGATTTGATGGTGAACTAAAGCTCAATGAAATTTAAAATGCCTGCAAACGGGCTTTTGCCATGTTGGTTTGTGTTGTAAGACCTCACCCAGCTGGGATTAAAATCTCGGGGCTCCAGGGCTGGGTCTGGTTCTCTGGTGTCGGTGTGGGGGGCTTCTCCTTTGCTCTGCTGGCCCTGTTCCCCCAGCCTGTGGATGGCAGATGGCTTCCCAGGTGCCGTCCCCAGCTGGCTGTGCTCCTACTACCCCACTTCCCTGGGTGATATCTTCACCAGCTTGTTCAGAAATATGCCAGACTCCCAACTTCACTTCTCTAGCCCTGACTATTGTCTGGAGATTCATACCCACATTTCCAAATGCGTGTAGGACACCTCCCTGGAGAATGGAACCTGGCATCCTGGTCTAGGGGCATCTAATGGGATCCAGGGTGGCCCCAGGGAGCCCAAGGTTCCCAGGAAGGTTTGTGCAATAGTGAGTGTGTGTGTGGGGGGGGCAAGCCTGCTGGGGTGCATGTGCACGGGGCACTTCTCTGGGAGAGGATTCAGGTTTTTATCAGATTTGTGGAGTGGTCTTCAGTGCTCCCCTTCTCAGACGGCAGCTCACTCTGGACGGCTGGCCTGGGTGGCACTGGACCCGCTTTACTGTCCTTACTGCAGTCATCTTCTGAGGTCTGCGCTGTCGGTGTTCAGCTCTCACTTTGGAAACGAGAACTGGAAGCACAGTGAGACTGGTACGTTTGGGGTTATAATTAATAGATGCTGGAGATAAGATTCAAGCTTGGTCTCTCAGATGCTGGAACTCAAGTTTTTAGTCTGGGACTACTTCTGTCTCCAAGGTAAGAGTCCCTGCTCCTAATCCATGTTCTCTGCGACACTGTGTCACTGTGACCTACCCGCTTCCTCCCCACTCAGCCATGGATTTGGATAATTTTTGCAGTTCTATTTCACTCTGTCTCCCAGTCATTTCCCCAGCCTCTCCTCCAAGGATGATGTTCACACAGCTGTGGTGGCCTGGCTGTCTCCAGACTGGGTCGTCAGCAGCTGGCCTCCTGTTCCTACTCCCTCCTGCTGCCCACAGGGCCTCTAAGTGTCTGTGGGGCTGTTGGCCTTTGCTCAGACCACGCTGTGGGACCATGAGGCAGAGTTCAGCCCTTCAGTGAGATGTCAATGTTACTCCAAGGTCAGGGTCCCTCTGATCTTCCCAGACACAGCTCTCAAGGGCTCCTTTATAGACACTGCACGCACCACACACACACACCCCAACACACCCCACACCAGGACACCATACACACCACATACACATACACACACACACATACATACATGCACCTGCACCCCACACCACACACACACACAGAGGCACCCCACACATACATGTACCCCTCTGTGGGGGTGCCTGTGCTAGTCCCCTTTTTGTAAGGATACCAAGTCATACTGGAATTCAGTCTATCCCAGTGACCCTCTTCAACATGATTATCACTGCCAAGACCCTACCCCCAATTCACATCACGTTCTGGGTACCAGGAGTTAGAATCCCAACATACCTTTTCTGGGGGGACACATTCAACCCGTCACAATTTTTGATCATTCTCGGGGTTCCCATAATCATCTCACGCTGTCGGAAGTCAGCCCCAGAGGTGCCTTTGTCCCCACCACCTCTCCCTTCTCCCATGAGGATCATTTACATTTCCTCTGTGCTGGAGAGAAGGGTGAACACCACCTTCCCCCAGCCCAGAGCTGGTTCCCTTTCCTCCTCTGTGAAGAATCCCGAAAGGATCCAGTGTCTCTCCACAGGGGAGCTGTGCTTCCAGTTTTCAGGCCATCACTGAGCAGCTTTGTTTTAATTGATTTATTTTTTTCTTGTCCTGCCAGACTCCTGCAAATGCTGGGCTTTCCCAGAGAGGGTTTCAGAGGCTCAGATGCACACAGCGGGCTGGAATCTGGCCACGCAAAGGTGCTTGGGGTCGAGACGAAGCCCGGCTGTCGGTGGTTGTCACCGGGGGCTGCTCGGAGTTAGCATCATATGCAGAATCGTCTTTCGCCTCAGCATCTGTGTGGGGCCTTTCAAGAACCTAATATTCAGAATAGGCCTTTCTTCTACCCCACTCCGAGGAACACAGATCACTTTTCATTCGTTCCTTTGTGACTTCTTGCTTTTCACAGGCTCCTGGTGATTCTGTCATTGTTTAATACTTTGGGTAATTAGGTGTCATTGCACGGAGTTCTGGAGTCCAGACAGGCAAAGATGGTTTCCTGACAGCTGCATGCAGCTCAGCAAGGACACAGCCATAGGGCTGCCATCGCTGCCACTCAGCCCTTAGCTCCAGCTTCTACCCACACTCGGTCAAGGCCAACGACTCGCAGGCCCTGTCAGTGTATGTGCTCGGACGCTCGTCTCTTGCAAAGGCCTCGAGTCATTTTGTTTGATGTGCTTTTATTATCTATTGCTGTCTGAACTATACACTGGGTTCGCAAATTCCTGACACCTGTGGATGACTCTCAGCCGAGCAGATGCAAGGACATCTCATGGCCAGGATCCAGGTGTGTAATAACTCCAAGGGTCTGGGGGTGTGTGCCCCTTCCTTCTAGATGAGTCCTATCTCAGCCTTAAGCTGGAGAAGATAAAATAGGAAGCTGTGAGGAGGGTGGAGGAGATGGAATTTTCATGGCCGTTTATGAGCTGTAGCATAGGAGAGACAGAGACGTCGGTAAGCTTTGCCACCTTTGAAATATGTGCTTTCTAATGAGCAAAACCACACAGATGGAAAAACCTAGAACCTAAACACACCTGAGTTAGTTTTTCTGGGTGGCCGTAACGAAGACCATCCCAGAGAAGGGGTGGCTTAAGACAGTAGGAACGGGCTTGGTGCCTGTGGCACAAGTGGCTAAGGCACCAGCCACATACACCTAAGGTGGCGGGTTCCAGTCCAGCCCGAGCCACCAAACAACAATGACGGCTACAACGAAAAAATAGCCAGGCAATTGTGGTGGGTGCCTGTGGTCCCAGCTACTTGGGAGGCGGAGGCAGGAGACTTGCTTGAGCCCAGGAGTTAGAGGTCGCTGTGAGCTGTGATGCCATGGCACTCTACCCAGGGGGACAGCTTGAGGCTCTGTCTCAAAAAAAAAAAAAAAAGACAGTAGAAATGTATTCTCTCAGGGTTTTAGGAAATGAAGTTAGAAATCAAGGTATCATATCATGAGGGCGATGCTTCCTGTGAGGCTCTGGACAGCGTCCCTCCAGCTGCGGGGGTGGCCGTCCATTCTTACTGTTCTAGGTTTGCAGCTGCACTTTGTGATCTCTGCCTGTTTTCATGTGGTTTATCCCTCATCTGTGTCCATGTGTTCAAATTTCCGTTTTCTTAGAAGGACACAGTCATTGGACTTAGGGCCCACACTAATCTAGTATGACCTCATGTTAACCTGCTCACATCTGCAAAGACCCTACTTCCAAATAAGGTGCCATTCATAGGTACAGGGGGTTAGACCCTCAACATGCCTGGGGGGTCACACAGCTCAGCCCAGCACACACTCTGTTTCCTTTACACAGACTCACTGGTCTGCGTGGCTTTCAGAAGCCCTATTACAAAAATGTAAGTCTGTCCCCGATTTAATCTGTAGCTCTCATGTTCCCAAATGTTTTCTTCCACTTGCTTTTCATATAGTCTACGTGAAAATAAGAAATTATTCTAAAACCCCCCCCCCCAAAAAAAAGTAAAGTCTTAGGACATTTTGGGCATGATCTGACCTTGGGATTTTGAAGTTGGGTTTGTAGCCCTCAAATGTTTTTATTTGCAAGGATGAAGAAATACATATTGGGAATGGGGCTTGGCTTTTGGGAATAAGTTGCTCAAAAGATGGCTCAACGCAAGGTGGATCCCCAAGATGCTGCCATCAGAATTGGTAAACACCAGCTTCCTCCAGGCCAGAGCCACTCAGGCTGGCACAAGTGTTTCCCATCAGGGGCATAAAAGATTCCCCTGTGCTTCTGTGTGTGGTTGGGCAATTTGGATGGGATCAATACCGAAATTAAGCAGTTCAGAAAAAAGTACTGATGCTTCCTAATGACATTATTTAGCATTCACTGGGAATTGACAAGTCTCAGAAAGAAAAAAAGATTGAATACCTTGCGTGGTTGACTCATGTCCACCTCTCTTACAGGGCGACTGTCTATTGTCCAGAGTCACAGCCTAAAGAGAGATCTCTCCAAGGACCTTGTTCATGTGGCTTCTCTGTGCTCTTGACATTGGAGGAATAAAGGTTCCCAACATCATGGTTCCCACTGTGTAGAGAATCTATCTGTGTGGACATTGGATTGGCCAAAAGACTGAGAGACCACCCGCTTTGTTTTCTGATGCAGGTGTTTCATGATCCTGGGAAAAACCATCCAACTCCTTTGTTTTTCTGTCTCTAGCTGTGAAGTGGAGGTTGTGGGAAGGAAGCTGCATAAGGGTGGCCCCTTTGCTGTATCCCCCAGACAAGTAAACAGGAACGGTAGGGCAGGATTCTGGGGTCTCCCACACATGATGCTACATGCACCCCAGTGAGCCTTCAAACATCCTCATTAACACCTTCAGGGTGCCAGAGAATTATCGAGTAAATTGCAACTTTAGATATAAAAAATAAAATATGCCTGAAAAATAATTACAAAGATCATAATAATTTTATAGGAACTTAACAAAATAGGTAATTGGAACTTTTTGAATACTTGGGATATAATGATTCCCCCATTCAAGTAATTTTCCCACAAAGCAACTGAAATAGTAGGTCCTGAAACCTGCTTTGTAGAAAGTGGTTTAGTTTAAAGCATGCTTTTTAATGTAAATCTGTTTTTTTGACGTACATTCAATGTATGTGGAGGTAGCCCTCACTGAAACAACCTCCGTTTGGGAATTTTCTTTCAACTGAAACTGGGGTTGCTTTGAATCAGGGAGAATAGCTCCTGTTGTTACCTGGGACTGCAGAAGGGCCAGAAGAAAACGGCGCTGTGTCCTGTGCTCCTATTATCCAGCCCTTGTTTTGCTATTTGCTCTTTCTTTCTCCTTGGTAAGAGGCACCTGTGTAAGTACCGACTGAGCTTGAGCAGTAGGTTTATGGACAGGCCTAGCACACTAATTTTGGAAATCTGAACATAATCATTTCTCAAAGATACAAATGAAATCAGCTTCTTGTGAAGTGTCAGTTCTGCGGGATGACAAACTGGGAAATAAAACAAACTAGTTTTATTTTTTCCAATATCTGCCCTTCCCAACCCTGCTGGGTGAACCCTCCCTTCCTCTGGGAAGAGGTATCCTCAGTGACTCCCTGGACAGAGCCTGCGTTTCTTTCTAAGCCCCACTGATCCTTAGAACAGTCTCACTTTGGTGCTGTTACTACACAAACTTCACTCTCTCTTCTCTTCCCTGCTGAGCAGGCCTCACCTAATCTGCTTGGAAAAAAGGCGAATGTGTTCTGGGTTGACTGTGTGACGTTATAGTCCACTCTGCCGGTGGTTGTTGCATCTTGGGCTGATGGTGACAGGACTTTGATGCTCTCCATAAGCTGAGAATCCCAATGTCCCTCATGGAGTGGGCACCCACATGGTTCTCTGGGGCCCCTGCAGAGGCCTCCATCCCCTTTGCTCCCATGACAGGAAGTCTTGCCCTCAGCTTCTTGCTGGTTGCCCCAAACAAACACCCCCTCTTGCCTGAAAATTTGCAAGTGAGAGCAACCTTCAGGTGCTCACTCAGCTCACCGGGAACTCCTGAATTCTTGCAATGTCATGTGGCACAGGCTGCCCCAGGACACCCAGTCTTGAGGTCTCCTCTCTGATCTTCATGGGGGAAGAATTCTGGGGACAGTGAGGCAAGCTGACGCTGAAGCTGTATTCCTGGAAGGGTAGATGGACTCCTCCCCACCTGAGGGAAGCCTGTGGGGCCGTGAGAGGAGCTTGCAGAAGAATCTTTTGATTGGGGCAGGGCCTCCTCATGAGGATCCCATGGCTTCTAAGTTTATCCTCAGGCTTGAACTGAAACACACTATCTACCTAAATATCTTTGCTCCTCAGAGAAGTCCCATGGAGCTTAAGAGAATGATATTGTCCTCATTTTACAGATGAGGATGTTTACCAGCTCTTGCATTTAGCATTTCACCTCCCACTCACTGTCCTTCAGTCTTTTGATCTTTCTTATACTCATCTGAATCAGTTCTCCTTCTGACAGTGTGATAATGACATTCTGCAGGCTCCTGTGGTGAGGCTGCCCTTTCTGATCATTCTTCCTAAATGCATAATTCAGCACTAGATTTAATCTGCTTTGTCTTATTATATATGTGAGGTCTATTCATCTCATTTCTTTCAGCAGATGATAAAATTTTAAAAGTGGGAATCACATTCTCCAGAACTTATAGCATCCTCTTAATTGAGTAAAACGTGCTGAACATTTGGTAGGTACTTAAATTTCTTGATTGGAAAGGGCATCTCAAACTCGTAGTAGAAATTTGAATTATTTTGGCATTTCCTTTAGTCCTGCTTTACTGGGCAACTGTAATGTCCTTGAAGAGATCCATGAATGATAAATGCTCCTCCTTTCCCTTATTTTAGTTTATGGACAACCGTAAGGCCTCAAACAGAACCATAAGAGAATCAGCGCCTCTTCCAAGCACAAATGGGGGAGGTATCCCCATTTCACCTATTCTGAGATCCAGAATCTTGTTAGGGTGGGGAATCATGTTGTAAGTGGAAGAAGAACTCTTGATACAAAGATTATTTATAAAAAGAAGTGAATTGATTTTCTTGAGATGGGGAGAAAGAGATAGAGAAGGGGAATTAAAGAAAGTAGAGGAGAGATGAAGGATAGGGTATGGCACCTAAAAGAGAGAAAGGGAAGCACTCATGGGGAAGACAAGTGGCTTGGAGTATTTATGGGAGGCTGTAAAGGGGCAAAGAAAAATTTATTGTAGATTGATTAGCTGGAGATAGCTGTGAGATGTTAGGGTGTTCTTTTTTTTTTTTTCTCCTGGAGACTGGCTTATCAATTTAGTCTGGCTAGACTGATCTGGCAAATGTAAAGGAGGAGGATTTGCACTTTTTGGCTGGGGCTGGGTTTGAATCTGCCACCTCTGGCATATGGAGCCAGTGCCCTACTCCTTTGAGCCACAGGCGCTACCCCAGGATTTGCACTTTTTGACTACTTGCCTCTTTTCAAATGCTTTGAGAGCAATTTCCATAGTTGGTTAATTTCCAAAGGCAGTGAATTAAGACCTTTGCTGTTAAGTTGGAGACAGTGAGTCAGTTAATATTCTCTGTTAGATAGTTTATTAACAAGGTCATCCTATCACTATCTCTTTCTTTGGTTAGAATTAATATTCTTGTGAATAAATTCAGAATTCTGGGGGGAGTTTTCTGGGAACATTTTTCTGTTGACTTAGGCTCGTAGAGATATTCCTACCTAACAGTCCATTTGAGAGTCATTGAAGGTGAGGGGTTGAAGACAGATGGTTTTAAAAGTGAGAGTAGAGGCAAGAGGGGGTTTTCTTGGAGAGTGAAACAGAGTTTGAACTTGGTTTTGTATGAATGTTATTAAATAGCAGAGAATGTAGGGTCTGAAAACGAATACCAAAAGCAGAGATTTGGGGGTCTTAAGGGGGATGTTGTCAAGACAACTAAGGCCACATACAGTGAGAAGAGTTCACAGCTCTGAGAAGTTGGAGGGCCTCTTGGACTATAGGAACATGGAGATGTTATAGAGCGTCTTTAGTGGGGGACATGGAAAGTAGGGTTATTATTAGAGCTGCCAGTATGGTTAAAAGGCAGACTGGCCTGGTATGTAAGCTGGGTTGTGGTGATATTCACAGAACAACAAGGGAAGCATAAAGAGGAGGACAAGGGCCACAAGAAGACATATATATTACAGCACATTAATAAAACTCAGAGTTTGAGGGCTTTTGTTGGACGAATTGTAGTCTGGTACATGTATTGGTGATGAGATGGCAGGTATAGGTTCCTGAATTTCTGGGGAGTTCATGGTGGGTGGAGGAAGGTTTCTCTGGAGAATCAGTAGATTTGAGTTGGGAGAAATGGATACAATTTCCAGAAGCTTAGCTGCAGTGAAAGTAGTGAGAATTATTTGAAAAGTACTTTTTTACAGAGGTTGGGAGAGGCCAGTTTATCCTGGGAGATTGTTAAATAAAATACAGTCTCTAGGCTGTACATGTTGTGGTCTCTTTAAATTAAGAGGCTGGGCTCGGCGCCTGTGGCTCAATCAGCTAAGGTACCAGCCACATACACCTAAGGTGGCCATACACCTAAGGTGGCGGGTTTGAATCCCCAGCCCGGGCCCGCCAAACAACAATGATGGCTGCAACCAAAAAATGGCTGGGCGTTGTGGGGGGCGCCTGTGGTCCCAGCTACTTGGGAGGCAGAGGCAGGAGACTCTCTTGAGCCCAGGAGTTGGAGGTTGCTATGAGCTGTGATGCCATGGCACTCTACCCCGGGGGACAGCTTGAGGCTCCGTCTCAAAAAAAAAAAAAATTAAGAGGCTGAGGTTGAGGAAGGTGGTCATCCATGTCCTCCCTAAGAAGTTGCTGAGTGAGCTCTACTGTTGGCAGGTAAATGCTGAGTGGGGTGGGAACACTGAAGGTAAAAAAGGGTAAGAGAACAGAACACCCCTACATAAGTTCAAAGGCTAAGAAACATAGACACCCTCTGGGAGATGTGGAGTCTGAAAAGAGCATAGGGAAGGGGATCTATCCATCTTTGTTAGAGTTCTAGAAAAGTTTTATAAGCTATTGTTTAAGAGCTGAGTGAGTCTTTTCTATTTTTTGTGGAGGATTTGGGAGACAGGCTGAGTATAACTTATAAGAGATTTGTAAGACTTTCCAGACTTGTTGAGTAATTGGTTAAAGAAATGAAGCTTTGTAGGCGGTGCCTGTAGCTCGAAGGAGGAGTAGGGTGCTGGCCCCCCCCCCATATGCCGGAGGTGGAGGGTTCAAACCCAGCCCCAGCCAAAAACTGCAAAAAAAAAAAAAAAAAAAAAAAGAAAGAAAAGAAAAAAGAAATGAAGCTTTGTCTAAAGGTTTGTTCATCAGTGACAAACCACCAGCTGTATACACAGACTCAAGTAATTTATTATGTAAATTGAGTACTTGTAAGTTTGTCTTGTGTAGCCTTAGGCCTCTTAATGAGTTACAAAGGATTCTAAATTAGTAAAGAGGCTAATGGCTAATAGCTTCTAACAGCCTTAAAGAAAGAGGGCTTGATTTTCATCCTGGCTCTGAGTAATTTATGATGCTCTCTGACCCAGCTTCCACTGAGGAACTGGTGCATGGGTGGTGGGAGAGGGGTGTTGCTGACCAGAGTGAGTGTGGCAGGGTGAGAGTGGTGGAGGTGGAGAAGAAGGAGGAGGAGGAGTGGGGGAAGCTGAAAGAGAAACATTTGTAAATTGAAGACAGTTGAAGGGATGTAGGGCTAAGAAGTAACATGTGGCAAGTAGAATGGAGATCAAGAAGTCTAACAAGTTCAAAGCTTAAATGTAAAGACTACTTGCTAAGCCAGCAGCAATACAAATTGAGTGGCAGAATAGTATTATGATTAAGAGATGCATTCTCAGGACAAAATTTCTGGTCATTTCATTCATGTTGTGGCCAGGCTATATTGTAATAGAACACTAAATATTTGAGATTGAGGTTAGGTAAGTCCCAAAATTTTTAAATTTTTAAGGATACAGTCCAATGGGGAGTCCTTGGGTGGGGCTGACTGATTGTTACCTATGATGACAACTAAGAGAAAGAAAAGGACTTTTTTAGGGATGGTCATATGTCAATAGGAATAAAGGTCTGAAGTGGGGGGGGGGGTCCCTGACTCAGTCAACCTTCAGAGTTTTGTTCAAACATCAGGCATCCCTGACCCCGAGTCGGACTGAAACCTGGAGATCTGGCCAGAAAATGGGCATCCTGAGTTCTGACCCAGACAGAGACCTACAGAGGAGTTTTTCCTAAAGCCAGGTATTCCTAGGTTTGGAGAGAAGTTGGAAGGGGGCAGTTAGGAGTCACCCCTGGGGCAAGAGTGGTAAGTGTCCCTCCAATGGGTGGACCCAGTGCCGAGTTTTTCTTCTAGCCCCAACTTAGACAAAAGCTGTCACTCTCAACCTTGAGCAGATGACCACTTCTAGAGCCCAAAGACTCACTGAATTCTGAATGAGGGCACCAAGAAAGATGTCCTGGGAGTGTGGAGCAGAGAAAGGGGTAGTCTTGAGATAGAGGTAGACAAGTGAGTTTTTCAAGACAGAGGTAGGAGAATGAAGTTCCTGTACGGGCTACCAGGGGTTAGGACGGGGACTTACAGTGAGGATGAGGAAAGAATTCTCGACACAAAGATCATGATATAAAGAAGTAAATACTTATTTTCCTTTCTCAGAGATGGAGGAAGAGAGAAAGAGAGAAAAGAAGGGAAAGAGAAGGGGGTAGGGGAGAGACAACTGATAGGGTGTAAAACCCAAAGGAAAGAAAGGTGAGGTGCCCGTGTGGAGGACAAGCAGCTTGGAGATTTTATGGGGGGTTGTAAAGGGGTGAAGAAAAAATTATTGTTGTAGACTGGTTGCCTGGAGACAGCTGTGAGACGTTAGGGTGTTCATTTTTTTTACCGCTCCTGCAGACTGGCTTATCAATGTAGTCTGGCCAGACTGGCCTGATGAATGTGAAGGAGGAGGAATTACACTTTCTTTCTGTTCTACTGAAATATTGTGAAAATAATCTCTGCAGGCAGTTAATTCCCAAAGACAGTGAGTCAGGACCCCTGTGGTTAATCTCAGAGACTGCGAATTAGGTAGTTTATTTTTCTCAGCTAGTTTATTAACAAGGCTATACTATTAAAACTTATCAGAGGATAGTGGCCTCTCCTGTTCTGCATCCTCCCTAGTCTCCCCAGTAGGGGTTTCTCAATAGTGCCTTAAAGGAAATGGTTGGGAAGGATTAAATCCAGACTAGGGAAAATGTATTCGTAGTTCACCAAGCAAGAAACTTTGGATACAATATGTGCATAAGAAACCCGAATACCTGAGCATCGTAAGAACAGCCTGGTTGCATTACCAAGAACGAATCTATTCTCCCTTAAGAGTTGGGGCAACCCAAGAGATCCTGTCTCCTGCCTGCTTTCTTGCCCTTGTCTGGTTCTGCGGGGCTCCACTCCTCTTTCTGACCCTTCACTGGACTCCCCCAGATGGATGACTACTTGTCTTCTGGCTGATTTTAAAATGGCAGGGCAACTTTCATGCTCCAGCCATCATTATCTAAGCTACTGACTTTAAAATACGGACTGTTCATGAGCATACTGCTAGTACCATTTGTGCTTAGCCAATGTCCCTAAAGTAACTCGAAGAAGTACCATTTTCCTCCAGTGTGAGCTTTGCATAACTGGCTGTCCTTTCTGATCAGGCTGCCCCAGGAGCAGCTCTTGTTTCCTCCTGATTATTTCAGTGGCCAGGTTCTATAGTCCACTTTGGGTTTTGAGCAGACAAAACTGGAGTCAATCAGACATGAGTTTCAACCTGTACTGCTCATTGGAGACATGCGACTTTGGTCTACTCACCTGATCTCACAACATCTTCACGATGCCTTCTCCCCCCACCCCTTCTCTCCGTAGGGAGGGGGTATGGCCGCTAAGTTATCTAAGGTCCCCAGAAATGGGGTGAGAACAAGCACTTCTGCCCTGTAAATGACTTGATGCTCACGGTGGCTCACATTTGCACAACGCAACAAAAAATGGTGTCGCTGCCTCTGAGGCAGACAACCAAGTGTAGATGCCAATGAGGAGAAAAATCTGACATTTTTACATACAATATTTTCACCTCTACCCCAAGTTGGATTGATTTTTATTACTGATTTATTTTCTGAGAGAGTTTTATAAGGTTTCCATGAAGCCATTCTTATGGAGGTCTATGAACTTATATCCACTTCACTTGGGTTTGGAGCCGGGAACAAGGATGGGATTTCCAGGTGAACCGTCCGTGGGCTTGGGAAGCTGGGAGCCCTGCCTCTGGTGAGTCTGGTGTGGGGAACAACGGTAGCGCCTTAAACGTGGGGGGCAAAGAGGAGTACTTAGAAGAGGAAGCAGAAGGCACATCAGCCTTTTGAAGAGATATTAATCAACATAAGATTCAAGGTGAAAAGAATAGAAAAAGTCAAAACATTTTTAAAACTCCTCACGAAACTAGAAGCATTTAGGCAAAGCATGTCTTTTGTAAATTACTCATTTGGGCCTAAACCCAAGATCATCTTTCAGCTGAAAATATCAACTTGAATAGTTACTTGAAAGTTATGAAACAGTAGCAGTGAAACTTCGACTAAAAATAGCCATTGCTCACCACCGTGGGAGAACTTCCCTCTTAACTGGCACTCTGGAGGATCTTTAAAGTTTACAGCATCAAATTTGCTTTCATCCTAATGAGAAACCTTAAGAAACTGTCCAAAAAATAACTATAAGAAGAAAAAAGACTTTATTGCCTCAGAGGGCTGTGTCTGTGAATAGCCTTCTCTGCAAAGAGACAGCTGGTCATCCCGTTTCCGTGTCCGTGAGCCCTGCGTCTGGGAAACTTCTCCCAGAACATAGACCCCTTCCTTAAGAAAATTGGTCTGAAGGCCCTTCTGTTAACCCTTCTGTTTACTGTTAAATGTGTCACTATTTCTTGTTTGTTAAGCAGCTGATTGTCTTTGAGGGTGACGAGACCCCCATGAGCTTGTGATTGGACCTACAGTTAGGAGGTGGCCAATTCCCTTCATCCAGATCCTGGAAATGCTCCCCCATTAAACAACACCTTGCTGTCCTCAGTGCCCTACAGTGCAGCTTAACTCTCGATTTTCCATGAATTCCAGAGCAAGCTTATCATCTGCTCAGGATGCAGGCTGAGTGCACAATTAACTCTGGGGTATAAGCTCTGGCTGGGAATCCAAGCCACAGAGGCGTGACTCCCCCTGCCACTTGTGAGTCTACTGGAGAAGTTACAAGTCTCTGGTTCTCTGCCTCCATTTCAGTATCTGCAAAACAAAGATTTTTATCCCATAAGGTTGCTGGGAGGATTATGAAGGAGATCAGGAAATTTCACCTCAAAATACAACTCCTTAGTATAAAGAGTATTTTGAATTATAGACCCTTGGAGATCAAAAAGCACGAGAGGGGCTTTCCTTCTGTCTGGATAAATCCAGACTGACAGATCAAAAGAACAAAGAACATCCCTTCCTCTCCCTGTTAATATATTGCAGGAAAGAAGATCAAGAATCCAGCCAGGTCTAGCCCAAATTGTTTAAAACACAACACCTATTTCTCAGGGTCATTTCTAAGTCTACCTGTGTCCCTCACCCATTCATCCTTCCGAGTATCTATTCACCCTCCTTAGCAACAGTTTCCTGCCCCCAAGCAGAGTCACCCATATCCTCATATCACCTCTCTCCTCTAAAAGGCGGGTATAAAAATATCTGGATGCCTCTGGGATACTGAGTAGTCACTCTGATTCTCCCCATGTGCGTGGTTAATAACCCTTTCTCTTATTAATCTGCCTTAATTGTGAGTTGACCTTTCCGGGGACTCTCAGGGGCCTCCCCTCACCACTACACTTACCTCAGATAACGCCTGGGCAGGGCTTTCTGGGCATCTGGCATGTGACAGGAACTCATTCTGCAGTGGCTGACTCACCACCCTCTTCCCCCCACAAACTTTACTCACACCCTCTCACGTACCAAGCATTGGGCTAGATCTCACGGAGGCTTAGATGAGCAGCTGAGCCGCTTGGTCTGCTGAGAGGAGACACAAGTGGGTAAGTTATGGGAGTTCAGGGTACCCCTGGCTGTGATGGAGGTTGCCAAGGTGTTGGGGAGCATCTTCCCCAGGTGTGGGGACAGAGCGTGACCCCTCAAGGGCTCTGAAGGCTGGGTAAGAGTTGGGCTTGGAAAAGGGTCCCAAGGCATGAGCTTGAGCAGAAACTCTGAGGCCTGGAGAAGCATGGAGAGTCCTGGAGTTACTGGAGCAAGGTGAGCACAGGGACTTCAGTCTGTGTGGTCAGCATAGCCAAGTCAGAGGGAGCTTGGGTGTCATGTCCAGGGACAATAGGAAGTCACCAAAACCTGTTTTAGTGGAGGGAGGAGTTCCTTGATCAGATATCTGTTTCTGGAGGATGGGTTTTCCAGAAATGTGGAGGAGGGCGATGTGGATATGGAGTGCGAGGGGCTGGACGGGCAATATTCAGTGAGAGTTTGAGCCCCGGGCTGGGGCAGTGGCTGCAGGGACGGGCAGGAAGTGGAGGGTAGAGGAGGTGGCTGGCTGCGTCGACAGCACTGGCTGCCCTGGATGGGAGCTGTGGTGTCTGGAGGAGAGAAGGGCGGTGGACACAAGTCAGAACCTGCCAGGTGGTACTAGGTGAAGCCCACTCCTACCTGTGACAGGGATGGGAAGCAAGAACACCCCTGAGATGGAGACGAGGGGTTCTGGGTGCCTATAATTCTAGTTCCTGCTCTTTCTAAGCCTGTGACTTTGGGTGAGTGACTATCTGCACGTCTTGGATTCCTCACGTGTAAAACGGGGGTAGAAACCCCTTCCTCGGGGGCCTTCGTGTGCATCAAACTAGGCAGTGTACACATAGAACACAGCCCCGGGAGGTGAGGTGTGCTCAGTGGGTCCAGAGCCAACACATGGGAAGTGTCACCAGAGTCGTTCGGGGCTGTGGTTCAGGGAGGTGGGTCAATAATGGCAGCACAGTGACTGGAGGTTTTATCAATTGTGGTTGAGTCCCTGTAATAACGAGCCCTTTCCTTCACTCGTAGAGGAGATTTAAATGGATCCAAAATGGGTTCCCGTCCTGTCTAAGCCACAGAACCAGTGCTCATGAGTCACCCAGATAAGGCACAGGTTTGTCCCCTCAGGCAGCTGGAGCAGGGCGGAGGCCTAGATGCAACGAGAAGATTGAGTTTGACTCTTAGCATCACTGGCTCATCCCCTGATGTCAGCTCAGGCAAGTTTCCTACCTTCCCTGAATTTCTTCACCTGGAAAAAGGGGGTCACAATGCTTTCTGGGCTCTCAGGAGGATTAGAGGTGACTCAGGCACCTCCAAGATAAGACTTGGCACTCGGTGGCTTAGATGGCACTATGGGGGCGGGGAGGAAATGGAATCACAAATGGTTACTATGTAACCCAAGTAAAAGGCACATTGGAGGAGGATGAGACGTCCTGGAAGCTCAGAGATCATTGTCGACTTTCTCCTGGAGGAAATGGCACTTTTCTGGGCCTGGAAGAAAGGCAGGATGGTGTGGTGGCTTCACCAGTTGACTTGGTAAGCTGAGATGACATTGCCTAGAACCCAGTCCCTGGAGCGGGTGGGCTGGGTAGGCACTGAGCATTTGCAGGAGGGGAAGCAGCAGCCCTGTTCCCACAGCCCTTGCCAGCACAGGTACAGTCACTGTCGCTGCCTATGGCCTTTGTCCTCTCCTGCTGGCTCACACGGGTGGCTTAGCTACCAGCCTGCTGAGTGCCCCCTCTGCCTCTCCAAATCCTGGGCCAGGGCAGGGTCAGCTTCACCACAGAGAATGCCAGCTTCTCCTGCAGACACCCCAGCTCCCGTCACTGAAGTTATGTGGACCTTTGCATCTGGGGCAACCCAGGAAGGGCTCCAGTGGCCTAAGGAGTTGCCTGCTCTATGATGCTCTTATAGGGAGGGTCCCTTAGCTGAACCACTCTGCTTATTGCTGGGACCAGGCGCAGGGCCTGCGCGTTGCTGGTAGCTGAATTTCCTTGCCTGCCACTCTGCCAGTCGCTTCCCCCACCCCCTGGTGAGCCAGAGTTGCCACACCCTCTGGATGCCACAGAGCCTGCCTCCCTCAGCCCTGGCCTGTTTGCTCTGCTCCTGAGTCCACCTCCATGCAGCCCAGCATGGTGTACAGCGTCCCCTCCCCAGGCTGGGAATCTGTGCGTGGCTGTCAATGTCACTGTAGGTGCTCAAAACAGACCCCCGCTGGGTTCCAGTCTGCTCGCGGGTGCCTGTTCCTGCTTGTGGGAGCCACTTGTCCTCATTCTCCCCTGTTTCAAATTCATGCCCCTTCCCCACAGTCTCCCCTCAGACGCCAGACAGAGGGAATGGCCTGGAGGAGACTGCTTAAATGGCTTCCGTAGTTGTCGGGGTCAGATTGCTATAATCCCGTCATAAAGGATCAAGTCCCACATCTCCAGAGATTTAACGCAGGGCTCTGACCCCGCACCAATGTGGAAGGTGGTTAAATGGTCTCTCTCTCTGTCTCCCACAGCTGGCTGAACGGGCTCTCTCTGTCTCTCCTCTATGAGAATTCCCTCTGTATCTCTCTTGATGGTTTTGTTTCTCAGCTCTAACCATGAATATTACAGACTCTAACTGTGCTTTTCAACCTTTTTTTTCAATCTCACGGTGTACTTGAATCTATAGTGAAACTTCCATGGCACACTTAAATTATGTTGAACAAAAAAAAAAGAGTAAAAAAACAGAATATATTTACTGTGCTTTGAACTTTTTTTGAAAATAATTTAATTAATGATCTTTAAAAATTTGTGCAGCACATCTAAGAGCCTTGCCAGGGCACACCGGCTGAAAGTCTGTGCTCTGATAGGTGCGAATAGGCTGAAGGGGTCACAGGCTCTGAAAACTGTGGACGTGTCAAGGAAAAGGCCTGCGTCTGTGATGGGCAGGGATTTCCTTGAAGCCCCTTTTCAGCAAGAAGCAGAAATATAATGTTCCTGATTCACTGTGAGCACATTAGCAATCCAGATTCCTCCCCGCTCTCCTTCCCCTCAGAGGGTGCATGGCCCTTCCAGGGACTGACGTGGCAGCGTCTCAGCTGGGAAGGTCGGCTCTTCCTTGGCCCCTGTTGGCAAGTCCTCCAGGCCTCCTCTGCAGATGTGCTTCTGGGGTCAGCCTGGCCGGTCCCTGCCTGAGGACAGCATGCCTTCCCCTCCACTGTGTGCTGCCTGGCTCAGCCCCTCTGTGTGAGGTGGGGTGGTGGCCCTCTGTGAGCCCCGTGGCCTGGCCCCTGCCTCCTGACAGATGCCAGTGCCTCCTAGTCTGGGTGCCCTGGGCTCCTAACTCTCTGATTGGCAACATGTCAGAGGTTTTCCTGCTGGTCGTAGGGTGGGTTCATGGTTCCTTCTGAAGAACCCGATGCTCATTTAATTCTTTTCCTTTCCCCTTTCTCTCTGGGCCTGAAGGGAATATTTTTCTTCAGGAGAAGCAAGTAGTATAAAAACTTTTTCATCTTTTCTGTGGGCTATAGCTTCAAAGACAAATTCCAGACATTAAGAACTTGGCCCCTTTCTCTTTCTTTCTGTACGACCTGAAGGCGCTGATGTGGAGCAACAGCAGCCTGGAATTTCTCTGGCCAGTGGGGGATGGTAGGGGACGGACCCCACACACGGGGTCCTCTGCACCCCAGGTGGAGGATGAAGGGGGTGCAGGGCCTGGGGCTGGGGCCGGGACTCAGGGAGGAGGCAGTGGACCATCCAGAACCTTCCTCACAGGGGCTGGGGTGATGGCCGCAGGAAAGACTATTTGATCTGACATTTGGAGATGTTTGATGACCTTCCAGAGAGCACTTTGGGGAGAATTCCAGGAAGAAAACAAGGTCATAAAGGCTAAGGAGGTCAGTAAGGATTGGGAATATGGGAAAAGTGAGTGTTAGTCACTTACTGCTAAGAGATCCCAGCAAATAAAGGGGAGCAGATGATGGCAACATTGGGGCTTGCAGGGGACAACATTCAGGTCCAAGCAGGGCAGAGGGGAAGATATTTACAGGATGAGGGAGACTTAGGTATTATTGTTGGCAGACGAGAAAGAGCCGGGACAAAGGCAGAGATTAAATATGTACGGTGAAAAAGTTCAGTGTTTGGAAATGGAAAACCTTCGGAATCTTGGCCACGCTTTGCTGATGTGGTGACCTCGGGAAAGATTCTGAGCTTTTCTGGGCTGTACTTTCTTCATTTGTGTCACTTCTGAGGATGGCAAGTATGTGTCAAGGCTTGTTTTGAAATGTTCTGCTATTAATTTAAACGAACTTTGCATAATCTGCCACTGCTTTTGTAAACAGGGGCTACGTGTGGGTGCGCACCGTGTCAGCTCACCAAGCGGCATGCAGCTGGCCTCTCTCACTCACTCAGTTCTCAGAACAACACCGTGAGGCCAACGCCCGTGTTATCCCCATTCTACAAATGAGGGAAGCCAGGCACAGAGAAGTTCAGTAACTTTCCTGAGAACACAGAGCTGGTGTTGGCAGAGAGCCTGGCTTGATAATCTGTGCTTTTAACTGCTGTACAGCACTGCCGGGTGCTGAATGAGCTTTTAGGCTAAAAACCGATTGTGGATTGATAAACAGAGAAAGATGAAGGAAAATTGGTGGAAGATAGCCACAAGGAAGGAACGAAGGCACAGGATTAACAGACAAAGTGGAAGGGTTGACCTGGGAAGGACAAGACCAGGGAGAAGAGGTGGAACCATCAGGTGATGGTCAAGCTGTTTGAGTGCCTAGATCCAGCCACTCCTGATGCTGGTAAGATCTATTCCCAGACCTTGGGTAAGCCAACAAATTTCTTCTCTTGCTTAAACCCGGATGGGCTGGATGTTTACCCTCTTGCATCTGAAAGATGATTCACTAATATGCTTGTCTATCTTAGAGTCTGACAGCAGAGAGCAGGGGCTTGCTGTGCTTTATGGTAGGCCCAGCCCTATCTACCTGTTCACATTAGTTTCCTAGGGCTGCCAGAGCATGTCACACCCAGTGTGTGGCTTAAAACAATAGACATTTATTCACTTACAGTTTTGGAGGCCAGAAGTGTGAAATGAAGGTGCCAGCAGGGCTGTGCTCCCTCCTAAGGCTCTCAGAGAGAGAATTCCTTGCCTCTCCAAGCTTCAGTGTCACCAGCAAACCTTGGCATTCCTTGGCTTGTCCATGAGTCAGTCCCTCCAGTCTTCTGTTTCCATTCACATGGTCTTCCTGTGTGTCTGTCTGTGTCTTCTCTTTTCTTCTAAAGACACGCGTGTTATTGAATGAGGGCCCACCCTCACTGAGTACGACCTCATCTTCATTTGATTGCATCTGCAAAGAGCTGACTTCCAAGTACCGTCACATTCACAGGCAGCCGGAGTTAGGGCTTCATCATACTTTTGGGGGCCACTCTGAGATGTTCCACATGACTGCAGGTGACAGAGGATCACCTTTCTATTTCCCCTTGTCCCCCCCCCCACTGTCCCCTGGCATTCAGCTTCCCATACCCCTCTTCCTCCCAGCCCTCCACCTGTCCCCTGGCATTCAGCTTTCCATTCACCCTTCCCCCCAGCCCCCCAACTGTCCCCTGGGGTTCAGCTTTCCATCTCTCAGCTCTCAAGGGAAAAGATGATAATGTCTAGAACAAAGACCACATTTTTGATTTTTGAGTTCAAAAACAAGCTCTTGAAATCCACTGTGAAGATAACAGTCTGAAAAGCAAAGGATTTTTGATTGATAGGAGCTGGACTTTGTTGAGAGACAAAAGGATTTGTGGGTTCCGGCCAGAAAGCTGGAGAGAGCTGAGCACAGAAAGCATGAAATAAGCCAGAGAACTGGGGGGCAGGGGAGACTATGACGCAAGAGCCACCTTCCAAGCATCTGCAAAGGAAAACAGGAGGTCCGAGGGCAAAGCGCTCAGGAGGCGATGAGGGCAGAGCTGGGCTGCCAGGTGTCATGGAGGGCCCCCCACATCCTGCCTCCTCCCCTAGTGAAGACTCTGAAGAGGAAGAATCAGAGTGGGCATGTGTGGTCATGCCTGTAATCCCAGCACTGTGGGAGGATTGCTTGAGCTTGGACCCTGCCTACTAAAAACAAAAAAAGAAAAGAAAAATTAGCCATGTGTTGTGGCAGGCACCTGTAGTACCAGCCACTTGGGAGGCTGAGGCAGGAAGATCACCTGAACCCAGGACTCTGAGGTTGCTGTGAGGTAGGCTGATGCACAGCACTCTAGCCTGGGCAACAGAGTGAGACTTCGTCTCAAAAAAACAAAACAAAACAAAACCTTAAAAAAAAAAAAAAGAGGAAGAATCACACAGGGAGCTTTGAGGAACCCTATAAAGTTGCTTGAAAACTACAAGTCTTTTAGAATGGAGCCAGGGCACGTGGCCCTGGGGCAGCAGAAGAGCAAAGCTAGGGAGGTATCTATCTGGCTGGAGGCCAAAGCCGGTCTCAGTGAGGCGCAAGCGTCCAAGTGGACCTGGCAACTGGAATTCAGAGCAGGATGCAGAGACCAGGGCAAGGTCCGGACTTCAGCAATGGCTGTCAACCTCAAATTCCCAAGGACTGTGGGGGTGGCGTCACTGAGATGCAGGCAGCAGCCAGGGCAGGGGGCACCGTCCTCCCTGGTGCCCTCCCTGAACCACGTCTAGGTCCTCCCCATTCCTCCTCCCCCAGATCTTAGATGGCTCCAAAGACAGGGAGAAGAGAAGGGGCAGGAGGGAATCCGACCGGCACCAGCCGGCCTCTGCGGAGACTTCCTGGGAGGGTCGCTTGCAAGTGGGATGCTGCTGGGTGCACTCCACATACCGCGGGGCGCCAGCCAGGTGGCTCCCTGTGTTTACTGAAGTGTTTCTCAGTATAATTTGGCTATTAAAAAAGATGTGACTTTTGAGATACCAAAACTTGCTTTTATTACTTCTATTAAGTCTCATAAATAAGAAATAAATGACAACACGTGGCAACACGGCAGTGATGACTTTGTAAAACTTTAAACATGTTTCTATCTTGTGGGGTGATAAGGACAGTTTCCTGTGAAGCTGAGTGTGAACGCTGTGGTTTGGACATTAGCAGCAGAAATCCTTTAGGATGGGCCTTTAATTAGCTGCTTCTCATCTACTTCCTTCCTCCTCTTCCCGAAATACGTGTCAAATCTTTAATTTTATGAACCAAACTGGCTCAAATGAGCAGAAGACATGATACAAAGTGGGTGAGAAACTGCCTGATCAAACGTTGGAAACACACACACCGATGCCCTGGGCTGGGGATTGATTTCCATATCCTTGGTGTTCACCCCAGTGAAAGTGCTGTGGGAGGGTTTGCCTTGTGACGGTAAGTACAGATACGGTGAAGTCACCCTTTTCAGCCCAAGTGTGAAAATGGTGGGTGGAAAGCCCCAAGTGGGATGTTCGTGGAGGCCGTCTCCATGGGCAGGTTACTCATCAGTGGGCCTGGTCTTAGATAAGCAGACTGGGAGGGACAGCCGATCATAACCACCAACACTCGCTGAGAACTGATTGTGTGCCGGGCACTGTTGTAAGATGTCTTAACTCATTTTGTGCTGGCAATGTTTCTAAATGGAGTTGCTGTTATTTCCTAAGCTTTATAGATAAGGAAATGGAGACTCAGGGGGCACCTCACTCTCTGTTAGAAGCTTAATCATGGGACAGCCCAGTTCTGTATCCAGCCACCTGCTGCCGGATCCCAGGTTCTTAACTTTGGTGCACACTGGGGAAGTCAGGGCAAAAGTCTCTGGGATGGTTAAAGCAAGGCATGGACGCCCTCTTGGAGCTATTCTGTGAAGTCTCAGGCGTGATTGATGAGAAGACCCTGGTGTGGTGAGCGTCTAAGCCTGGTCTCAGCATGATTTCCTCTGTACCTATAATGAGAAGGTTCCAAAGAAGCACATTCTTCCGAGTTTATTATTTTTGGTCCACAGACTAGCTCGTATTAACTTTGTGTGACGTGCCAATTATTTTTGGCCCTCATTTGAAATATTGTGCTCAGTTCCAGTCAACAAATTCTTGCCCCAGTCATTAGAAAAAATAGTGGACTCCTTTTAGCAGAGGCTGGGAGGACAGATCAGCCCCAGGAAGAGGAGGACAAAGAAACCTTAAAAGGAGGCCAACTCCAACTTCTGGAAATGTGTGAAAGGTTCCACGTGTGCTCTAAGGCCTATAAATATCTTGTCTTCTATCTTTGAAAGCCTTGATGCAAATGTAAATCCCCATTAGGTCATAAACCAGAAAGGAGTTTGCCATCAAAGATGCTGCTAAAATTAGAAGCTTCCTGGCTGAGCCACTCTCGCTGTGGAAGAAACCAAATGATGTTTCCTCCTTGGCTTCACGGTCCTGACTGGCGCACCTTCCCCTGGACCCGTCAGTCCAGACTTCCTTTGCTGAGCACCTGCTGTACCTGTGGCCTGTCAGCTCTTCACCTGCGGGAGGGCCTGAGGGGAAGATCTGATCCCAGCACATGGCCCCCACACCTGTGTGTGGGGTGCAGCGGCAGGGCCACTTCCCACCTCCCATCCTTCTCCTTGGCCACACACCCGGGCAGTGGACTCCAGGGATTCCCCATGTCCCTTGGAAAGTACATCAGAGAATTTTTCGCTTCAAGAAGATTTGATTTTACACTCTCTCATTTACTTTTGGCGAAGATTAACTTGCACCATATATTGAGAAGCTCAGAGAATATTCCATAAGCCTCTCCCTAAAATGTTCTTAATTGGGGAAAATAACAAATTCATTCTTTCACCCACTTATTTATTTATTGCCACATATTTACCGAACATCTGGCACATACAAGGCACAGGAGGGTGCAGGGGTAGAATGGAAAGTCGGAAGCTGCATTAGGTGGAATCCCCCCGGATGGGACCTGCAGTGTGAACTGACACACAGCGATCATTAAAGTGCTACTGAGAGAAGCCAGAGAGAGGGTGTGGGGAGCAGGGCTGGGAAAGAAAAGAAGCAAGGATGCGATGCCTGGCCAAGTTCTTGCTGTGGGCTGATCCTGGTGTCGTGCTGGGTGTAAATCTCAGCTGTTCTGTTCCCCCTCGGAGCTGGGGGCTTCCACCTGCCTGCGCTGACCGGTCTCTGGCTGAGACTTCTCTAGAAGGATGGCACCTTTCAGGCATTTTGGCTCCCTGTGCTTGTAGGAAATGCAATTTGAGTAGCTCAAGGGCAGCCCACTGAGGGAAGTCGTAGGAAAAGCCCCCGGAGGCTGGGATAGGGGCACCGGCATGAGGGGCAGGGACCTGGCGGGTCTGGAGAACCGTGAGGCCACTGCAGCCTCCCTCACTGTGGTCGGTCCGCTCCCTCACACAGTGAGTTCACTTCACGCTGCCGCAGCTTCTTTAAGGTCGTGCTTGGTTTTGATTTTTGTGGATAACTCTGTAAAAGGAGAGTTAGTGGGGGAAAAATACAGCCCCGGCTGCTGCAGCTGGTCCAGAGGCAGGATCTGACATTTGGCACCTCTTTCCTCCTGCACACATTCTAGAATCTCCTAACCACGGGAGAGCATTCCTGCTTGCCTAGGAGGCTCGTCTGATGAGCTCCCATGTTGGCACATCCATTGTTGTACCGGCCCTGGGATATTGTGTGGGGCAGAATGCACACTGGGCAGAACAACCCCCGCTAATCACAATGACCACTGTGATCCAGGCTGAGACTGTCCTGCAGGGAGAGCTGGAGAGTAGGGGACGCCTAAGAGCTTGTCCTGCTGTTGGGGAAAGGGACGTGGATTCCACACGCCTGACCGTCAGGGGCTGATGTCAGAGTCCCTTTACCCAGGGCAAAGCAACTTCCAGGAACTTCCTGCTCTTCTCGCCTGTTGACCACGTGGCTCTGGCAGCTCGAGGGAATTGTTTTGAAGAGAAAACCATGTCTACATCATTGGAAGCAAAGGCTCGCCAAAGCCAGGGGATGAGCACAGAGGAACAGTCACAGGTCTGAGGACAGTGTCCCCTTCACTCATGCTGCTCACAGCCTGTGGGGAGAGGCAGACTGGGTGCTGATTCAGAGCACAGGAGCCACGACGGAGGCCAGGCAGGTGGCTCCAGGTCACTGAGCCAGGGTTGTGATCCAAGGCTTAAGAGTGTGAGGAGCGAAAAGGATGATTAGTTCGTAGGCGGTAACCTCTGAGCCGATTTCAAAAAGAAGAGTGAGAATTATCCAGGCAGGTGGGCTGGACTCGTGCTCCAGGAGGAGGGACTGCCACACGCAAGGTCATCAGGCAGGACAGGCAACACGGTACAAGTGTGCAAAACGGTAAAAAGCACCGAGTGCGTGAGTGTGAGAGAGAAGGAAGGGGAAGGGCGGGCAGGTAAAAGGGAGCTGGCGGAGATGAAGGGTGCTCTAGACAGGAGCCTAGACAGGGCAGGGCCTGCTGAAGGGCTAAGGTGCAGACTTCCTCAGGGAGTCACCGCAGTCACCCTGTGAGCAGGGACATAGACAGAGCAGCGGGGGAGAGAATAGGGAGCAGACGGGAAAGTCTGAGAGATTGAGACATGGAGAGTGATTTTAGGGGTGAGGGAGACTCCAGATGGGAGGGTAAATCTCCCCTGTGGGCTCAGGGCTCAGGGCCCAGGAGCAGAGGGGCAGCCTTGCACACAGGTTGGGGTTGAGGTTTGCAGGCTCAGCCAAGGGCAGGTCTAGGAGGCTGCTGGAAGGAGTACAGGCTGCAAATGCAAACTTAGAAACCATCAAAATAGAGATGGTAACTGAAGCTGTGACGGAAGACGAGACACTAGAATCGCCCAGTGTGAGGGGTGAGCAGGCCTAAACCTGGCTCCATGGAGAATGAAGACCCTGCCCACGAACCTGAGAATTAGCCCAGGAAACAAAAGAACGAGGAACTAGAAGCCAGGAAGACAATTCTCTGCTGTTGCAGGACGGGTTAACAAGATGATGCTTCCAAGGGGCCTGGGTCCTGCCACAAGGAAGTCACCTGTGCCTGGAGGGAGCAGGGCGGGGAGGGGACTGGAAGACAGGCAGTGAGCACGCGGGTCTGCTTCTTCGGGAGCTGCTCCATGAGGGAAGGTGCTGCTGTGTGAATGTCCGTCCCCTCCAAAGCTCATGTAATCTCCAAGGTGGCAGGACTGAGAGGTGGGGAATTAAAGATTAGGTGATTAATCCATGATTAATCTATTCACAGATTAAGACATCAATGGATTGTCATTGCAGTGGGACTGGTGAGCCAGCCCCTTGCTGTGTGAGCCCTCACCACCTGGGAACTCTGCAGAGTCCCCAGTAGCAAGAAAGGGCTCACCAGAAGTGACCTCTCAACCCTGGACTTCACAGACTCCCTCAAGTGAGTAGCAAATTTCTTCCCTTTATAAACTTCCCGGTTTCAGGTCTTCTGTTACAGCAACAGTAAGTGGACTACGACAGGAGGAGAAACCGAGGACAGTGTCTGGAGGGTGAAGGAAGAGACAGCTCTTCACTGACGGGCATAACTTGAGTGTATATACATGCGAATGCCAGAGATCCAGGAGTGAGGGGAGGGAGAAAGGCTGGGCTCCCGAACACAGGTGCAGGGGTGAGCTGTGGACAGGAGTGGGGTGCTTTCCCCTGTGCAGGGTGCAGGGCCTCAGGGAGGATGAGGCTCAGAGGAGTTGGAGGGAACAGAACAAAGAGAGACACTCCTCTTTGGTGGCTTTTGATTTCCTGGTTGTCTGTGTGCTGAGAGTGAGGGAAAGAGATGGGATGGGAGTTTGGGGAAGGTCCTGTCTGGTTCTCATTTCCAAGTATGGGATGTGCCATGCACCTGCCTCCTCCCACCTGCTGGGCTGAGATAGGAGCCGTGGCCTCGGGAGATGGAGTTGACTTGCCCAACCCAGACAGGCCACCAGCCTTCAACACCAATCCCCTCTTTACCGACTCTCACACAGGGGTAAACAGCATGAACTCACAAATCTGCCAAATGGGGTGTTCAGGCAAGGTTTTATTTAGAAGGGCCCAAGGAAGGTCAGACTTTCAACAGGGTATGCAGGATTTTATACAGCACCCAGTAAAGCCTCCGGCCTGTGAAATCTGAACCAATCAGGTGTTTCTCTAGTTTGCTTTCCTCTCCAGCGTGAAGAACAAATGCACAGCAATTAGCTAATAAAATTAGGATTTTATTAAAAAGATTAAAAGCTGTGTTATACATGGATGGTTACAGTATCCTTCTTACCTTCCACAGCACATCGGCATGCCTACATTCACACCGCCAGCATTGTTTTTTAAAGTCACCATTTTGGGGTGAAGCCTGTGCTCAGTGCTTGGGGTACAAAGAAAAGAAATAAAAATGCAGCCTCAACCCCTCCTCCCCGTGCAACTTTCACACTTTCGAGGAGCTCAAATCTCTCTGGGTAACAGAGAGATTGAACTGAGAAGGGCCATCTCTTTGTTGAGACAGAAAGGCCACAGACACCTTCCATTCCCATCAAGTCAGTTAACCAGTGTCTAAGCCAGATGGTCTTGCCCGAGACTGTGGGGTTCACTGGGGGATCAGGTACCAGGGTGGAGGCTCTTGGTTCCATGTTCTTACTGTGCAGTGCTAATCCCCAGTCCTCCTGTAACTTTACATAATTAAACAAAGATGATTTTCACAGTCTGTGGAATGGGCACATGGAACAGGTCAACAAACACATCTGGGGAATGGTCTTTGAGAGGGAGGAACTCGAGTTGGCGCCGTAAGACGAGAAAGCTCCTTTTCTGGTCACCGTTCTCGGAAGCATCTTCGTCATCCCTGGCTCCCTGCAAAGATCTTTCACTCACTCTTACGAGATGCTGAGGCTTAACTCTTGCTACAGAAGTGGGCAGACTGCCGTCCACTCACATGAGGACCGGAACAGAGCTTTAGAAAAGAATCAGCTAGAGAAGGTAAATAGAAGTCACAGCAAGACGGGAATGTCTTCTTGTCACAGGGCTAAACAGGAACAGCTGCAGCGTCAGCTCTCACGACACCAAAACAATTCACTTCTCACACTGTCATCTTCCCTTGGCTGGGACTCCACTGTTGGGGGCAGAGTGTGTCCCTGGAGGTGGCCACCAGGCACCTCCCTGGGCTGTAGCACAACCACTTCTCACCTGGGATGGGGAGCTATTGGGATGCTAGTGGGGGGCACACACTGGGTTTCTGTTTCACTGGGAGTGGCAGCAATTGTGTGGAGGGTTGTGCTTTTCCCCGCCCAGGGCAAGGGTCCTGGTTTTGTATTTACCAGGAAGCCGAGTTCTAGAGCAGGACGCCACACCATCATCTCTCCATCTAAGAAATTGCACTTTTATAAATGTTTAGAATTTTAGATTTAGAAATAAGAAGCATCCTTTTAATCAACACCCAGTAAAGCCTCCAGCCTGTGAAATCTGAACCAAACATTCCCCATAGAGCAGCAAGGGGAGGTGCCCTCTGTTTAGTGAGGCCCTCAGCCCCCAGGGGAACCTCAGAAGATGAAAGATTGAGGCAAACGCTGGGTTAATCCTTCGAGAGTATAATCCCTGTCCTCGTCCCCAGCATGGTTGGAAGCGCCACCTCTCCATTCACTGTGATGCCCGGGTGGACATGGTGACCCACTCACTCCTAAGGACATTAGTGGGCATCCCCCAACATTCCCTCCCCCTAGAATGTATGCTCTGGGTGGTTTCTCTCCATGAAAGACTATCTTCTTGAGACAGAATGCAGCCGTTTCTGAGATACCCAGAGCTAGAGATAGTAAACACCGTCTTCTCATCTTCTCCCCTTACATCTGGTTTGAAGTTTCTGGGACACAAAGGGCTTTCTGGCTTTGCCAAGCTTCTTGTCTTGGGAGATGAAATGAGCCCTTCTTGCCATGTGCTCAAAGTCACTTTATCCAAGTTTTAAATTTTAAATTTTTCTTTCTTCCTGAAAGTGAGAGATTGAGGAGAGAGAAAGAAAAAATAACATTCCCAGTAATCTGCAGAAACCTTGTGAGTGGTGCACGCTCAGAAGCCTAAGCTGCAATGAGCCCTTCGTGGTGGGGCTGGGGCTGCCCTCACCTAGTGTGTGATCCTCAGGGACTTACACAGTCACGTTTTCACCCAACTTGCAAGTCACCAGTTGGCCTGTGACAGTTTTATGGATGCTGGCAGAAGACGGGAGACTCCTGAGTCAGGGACAGGACAGCCCAGCTCACATCACAGCACTGGCGTGGTCCCATCAGTTCCCCTGCCCCCAGACCCCACGGGTGGCGTGTGCCACAGAGCAGTCCCCGTGGGCGCTGTGCACAGAGTGGGTTGGTGTCACGGTGGACGAGCTCTAGGCTCAGGAACCCCCATAGTTCTACTTCCTTGGGAAACAAATCCATAGAGAAAGCTATGTTCACCTGTCCTAGGAATTTGGGACACCAGGAACAAAACAAAGTTCTGTCCCTGTGAAGCTGGAATGCTGGAGAAGGAAGAGGCTTTACACACGATGCGTCCTGAGCAAGTGAATTCCAGAGCAGTTAGTTAGGAGATGATGAGGGCTAGAGTGGGCCCGGGGACCAGGGATGCTGGCCGTGTGGGTCGGGATATTAAATAGGACGCCCCAGTGGCCTCATAGTGAAGATGAGATTGGGCTGAAGATGGTAGGGGCTTAGGGAGCCCCTGGGACCACCCAGATGTCAGGGACCAGCGAGGGTGTGAGTGAAGACTGCCAGTGGCTAACGCCTAGGAAAATTTTAAAGGAGGCTGTTGGTAAACCTGCCCAAACTTCACCTCAGAGAAAGACTTTTTATTACCTGGGTCAGTAAACACACCTGCCTTTTGCCCAGCAGGGAGGCACCATATCTACCTCCCAATACTATTTGCTCAGCAAACATCTTTGACAAAACTGTCAAAGATGAAGGCTCAGAAGACACCCACAAACTCAGGCAGCACACAGGGACTTGTCCTCCAACCGTGATGCTCCCTCCTGAGCGTGTGGGTGACCCACGTTAGGCTGAGGTCTGTCCAGTCTTCAGTCCCAGCTTGACGGGGTGAGGGGCTCAGCTGGGGTCCTGTCTGCAGTTGCCACCCGACCCTACAGCAGACCTGGCCGGCTGGGTCATTTGGTGGACTGCTCACGGGTTCCACCACCAGACATCGTCTTCTCAAGCAAACAAACATCCCATAGGAAACAGAAGCTTGAGCATAGGCCTGAAGACTCCTCCTTGACATACACCAGCCGCTGGGGGTTACAGCAGCCTGGTCTCCTTCCCTTCACTCAGACTCCTTCTCTGTTTGATGGGTCATTGGACGCATGGGTGGAGAAGCGACGTGGGGCTCAGGAGCCCTTTGAGGTTGAAGTGTGGCTGTTTGGCCCTTCCAGATGCTCTTCAGAGAGCTGAGGTGCGTGGGCCACATTCTTTAGAGTTACAATAGACTTAAATATGAACATACCGTTAGGTTCCTTCTAGGGCAGGTGGCCTGTAACAACCTAGTCCTGGGGTTTCTCAAGGTGGGGTGTACCATTGCTCTAAAGTGATGGACAGGCTTCCAGAGCTTCTCCGGAAGGCCTTGGTCAGGCCCTCAAAACCACCGGAAACTTTGGACATATGGGTGACTCGGGGATCATGACACCAGGTCCTAGGGACTGTAACTGAGTGGCGTCAGCTGCTTATTTTAAGAGCGGTTTAAGCAGTGGTGTGTTTTCTGTATCCTAGGATAGTATCAGGAGTCCCTGTAGCAAGGGCGCAAAGCCGATGGCTGGAGCTAGAGATTACTGTCGCGCTGGAGACCAGCTTCGTGTTCTGCTTCTCAACTGTTCCACCCTCTTCTCTCCTTGAGTAGCCAGGGTGAATGTGGGTGTGAGGAAAGCCGGCCTGGGAGGCTGTGAATTAAACAGAAGCAGCAGCCGCTGGGGACGGCCCGAGTGCCCAGTGCGGCCAGGCTCGCTGTCTACCAGACCCTGCTCACGTCAGGAGGTGGGTGGTTTCCAGCTGAGGAGGAAACCCAGTTCATAAAGGACCTACCTGTGTTTCCACATTCTACGGGGAGGTGTTCTGTGCGCAGACTTGCACTAATAGGATGATCTCCTCCAAAACAAATCAGAGTCGAGATAGACAGAGCTCCAGGGGAAATTACCTACTACCACGGTCAGCACAGGTCTTCTCAGTACAGTGCCCCTTTAACATGCAGTAATATGAGGCCCCTACCTGAGGGACAGAGGGTGAACTTTCTCCCACAGAGCTTGCCTGCCGAATTCATGTTAATGAGCGTTTCCAAGGCAGAAGTTTAGAAAGCAACTCATTCCAGACACAGACACGATGTAGAAATTTTTATTTTTGTACAGCTCAAGAGAAAAATTTTGAAAAGGTCAACTTCTAAGTTTGGGGGATAAGTTTTAGAATGATGAAAGATAGAGCTTTAATTTTTTTCTCCTGGAAGAAAGTAGCATTTTATTTCTTTTGCAGAAAATAAAAGGAGTCTGTGAGTATGCAAACGTGTCCTCATGGAGTAAATTCTGAAACCATGACAAGAAAAAATGCCCAGCTCACATTTGTGGGGGTCTGACATTAGAGCCAGCTGGTGGTCTTGATGTGGTCCTGGACGCCCTCTGTATCACTGAATGTAAGTAGGAAAATGGGCCTGCCTGGAAAAATAATTAGAGTGAGGAGAAAATGGAAAAGAAGGAGCCAAGGACAGAAGGAAGCACAGACATTTCCGAATATGTTCTGAGCTGGTGATAACTATACCAGTCTGCACTGGTGGAGGTTTGGTTGAGTTTTCTGGTCAATGCTGAAGTTCTGACAGGAAGATCTGGTTATCCTTCTCAGGTGTGGACAGGAGCCTGAAATGAGACTGAGGCCAACGAAGGACTACTTGATCTTTGGAAAGTCAGTCGTGGGCCAGACGTGGCTAATAATCCCAGCACTCCAGGAGGCCAAGGCAAAAGGATCTTTTGAGCCCAGAATTTAAGACCAGCCTAGGCAAGAGCAAAAGCCCATCTCTACTAAAGATAGAAAAATTAGCTGGGCATTGTGGCAGGAGCCTGTCGTCCCAGCTACGTGGGAGGCTGAGGCAGGAGGATCACTTGAGCTCAAGAGTGGGAGGTTACCGTGACCTGGGCTGACATCGCTGTATTCTACGTGGGCCAACAGAGTAAGACTATGCTTAAAAAAAAAGAAAGAAAGAAAGAAAAAGAACAGGAAAGTGCATGTATAAGGGTCATGGGGTGAAGAATGCAGCAGTTCATACTATTTATGAATTAAGTTTTCTCTGAGTATGAGCCCCATGGTAAATAATTTAAAGTGAGAGGAAGGAAGAGAAAAACTTAGCAGAGAAACAGCACTTACTACTGACTAGCTTTCCTGTGGGCATAGAGGAGTGAACTGGAGATGACACACATTAAGGTGGCTTGCTGTAAATTTGGAAGCCAGTCATAATGGAGATGGAATAGTCACGGAGGATAGGACACAGGGTCCTCCTCCTTCTCACACAAGCCAAGGCTCACTGTGAGAAGGTCCTGGTCAGGCCACTGTTTCCCACGAAGGGCCAGGTGGTAAGTATTTTAGGTTTCTGGGTCGTGCTCTTTCTGTTACATTGTTCACCTTGGCCACTGTGGATGAAAGCAGCCATAGACAATTGCAAATAGTGCCTGCAGCCTTGTTCCAATAAAACTTTATTGACAAAAAACACCAGGAGGCTGGGTTTGGCCCACAGGTCATAGTCTGCTGATCCCTGGCCAAGGGCAGGCAAGGTGCAGAGCCTCGGGAGGGGCTTAGAATACTTGGGCCAGCCCCGAGTTGAAAGATCACCCTGCATTTTGCAATCTCTGGCCTGAGGGCTGGTGCTGTACGCTCCCTCCTCCCAGTGATGCCTGAGGAGCTCAGGGTCTTCTCTGCTTTAATGAGCTGGGCTGTGGGTTCAGGCCTGGTGTTTCCAGAAATGTTGGTAGGAAAGATGACCAAGCAATCGGTAGAGGATGAGAGAAGTAGGCATGGAAAATAAAGGCAGACGACCTTTTCTTTTTTATTTCGCTTAGACAAAATGCAAAGAGTGTCTCATTAAATTAAAAAATAAACGAAAAAGAAAACCAAATTGATTCCCCCCACCCCTTCACTGACGGCACTCATCCTAATTAACAACGAAAGAAGACCAAATTGAGGACCCAGTTTCTAATGGGAAAGGAAGGTGTGCGTGTGGTGACTGACGGTTCCCCTGCCCCCAATCAACGTTCCTTTTCAACTCACAAATAGGCTCATTTCCCCCACCCCATTTTCTTTCTTGACGCTTGTGTGACAGAACTCCCAGTTAGAAGGTTTAATTAGTCCCCATGCACTTTGTAGAAAATCAGTAAAAATGCGATAGCCTGTGAGGATCATAAAACTGGACTTCTTTCCCCAAAAATCAGATGCCCAGGCAGATGGAGCTCACACTCAGACAGAAAAAAAGCGGGAGAGTCTTTGCACTGTCTGTGGTTTCAGTATTTTCTCTTTTTTTTTTTTAATATATTTTGGCAATTTTCTTTAATTATAAATATTGGAATTCCGTAAAAAAAAGGTAGCTTTGATTGAATTGTTTAAATCATATTTACAACCGTGGTCCAGTCGCGCTGTCTGTTATACCAGGGTGTACGATTTCGCGTAGGGGTTGTTTCCTTTCAAATGGCCCCGAGAGTCGAGCAGGGATTCCTGGGAGCTGCTCATTTTAGCTGCCTGTCCCAGCTCTGCCCCCTCTCGCTGAGGTAATGTGGCCACGGCCCCCGGCTGCCTGGACTGTCCTTCTCTGGTGGAGGAGGCGGAAGAGGAGGCTTCCATTGGGATGGGCTCAAGGACCGTGGGACGCTTCAGGGTCCGACTTTTCTGAGGTTCCAAGCATGCCTGTCCTAGACTCAGGTCCCTGCTGGTGCCCGGACCACCTCGATTTAATAAGAAGTCCATTCTAAGGTATGGAGGCAAGTGTATGAGGTCACCTGGAAACAAACACAGACCAGTTAGTCGGCTTCTTCATTTGGCAAACACCCCCCAAGATGGAGATGCCACTGTGCACAGGTGACATCTCGTGACACCTGGACAGAGCCCACCTCCAAGACAGAATTGTCCTTACTCCACTGGGCAGAGGAAGAGCCCCTTCCCCACTGTGCATTCACGTAGGCTAATACTAGACCCAGAGAAACACAGGTAACTAACTTCAAAACACCATAGTTGAAAAATAAATACATCAAAGGCAACAACAGTGTCCACTGGATATAAACTGCAAGGAACCCAGCATGCCCCTGGGAGGACTTAGGGAGCACGGGGCTTGAGGAGAGAGCGGGGATGCTGAAGAAGCATTGTGCAGAGCTGGCTCCGTATGGCAGCTCTGCAAGCCGTGTAACCTCGGCCAGCCCCTGGGTTATGGGTTTCTGTGGTGGAAAACACCAGAGCATGTGGCCTTGCCCACCCACCGTCCTTCTCTCCTCCTCCGTGCTGCATATGGAGAGGACAGCAGCTCAGAAGCTGTTCTCAGTGTGTTAGTGTTTCCACTTCCCAGTCAACATCCCTCACCTCGAGAGCCCCTGCTACAGGGGAATGATTGGCTGATGGTCTCCAGCTGAGGTCCCCAAAGGCCCAGGCTACCTTTCCTCTGGGCTGCTACAAGCCAATGACGGGCCTGACGGGGCTCTCCTGGAGACCAGTCCTGCCCAGCTGACTGGTGTCTTGTGCTGAGGGATTCTCCACTGGTCTTGCCTCAACCAGACCCGCATCGTGGCCCTGGACTCGCCCTGACTCCTCCTGCTTCCTCTATCTTGAAACCCCCATGTGGCTAATCCATCTTGACACCCACTTCTTGGAAAACCTGACCTGACACAGATTCTACCAGTACCAACTATTGAACGGTTCTTTTGAACATCGGTTATGACCTCTCCTTGCTGTAGTGTGTATTTCTTCTTGTTTTATTAAGACATTTGATGCTCCTGATATTTTCGTTCTTGGAACTCTGAGCTGCCGCGGCCCTGTGGCCTCCCAGGCCTCTTCCTGGGCCCCTCGCTGCCACATCTCACTCCCCGTCACTGGATCCCTTAAGTGATCTCACTTCCCGTCCCTGTCTATCCCTTAAGTGTGGAGTTTCCTCGGTGGCCTGTTCTCTGCTCACTCTCGGAGGGCTCGGCTAATTCTCTCATGTCTTTATAAAAGGCTGTTACACTTACCTTGCCCATTTTGCTCTCCCACCCGAGCTCTAGACTTCTAGCATCTAGAATTTCATATGCTTCACATGGAATTTCCACAAAATTGTCCATCTGTCCTGAATTTTAAATGCCATAGTCTACAAACCCGATTCATGAAAGCTGGTCCCCGCTCCCACCCTCACCCCCAAATGGTGCTTTCTCCTGCGTGCTCAATCTCCAATAACATTGGGACGTCTTTCTGTCCTTGAAACCTTGGATTCCTCACTGACACCTTCCTTCCTGGGTTAATTCTACTTGCAAAATATCTCTGAGACTCATCTTTATTCCTATCTTCATGGCCCTGGTTCACAGCTTCAATGTGTCCTGTTGCTCCCCTTGAAATGCTTGAGTACAGTGAGGACCCAGCCACCAGACACACTTTGCAACCAACACCAGCCAGCTTGGGCTGGCCTGACCCTGCCCCCCGAGTTTCTGCTCTGTTCCTGTAGACAGTGCACATTCTCCAGCCCAGCACCTCACCTTGCTCACTTTAAGACATCCCCTTAAGGGGGCCTGATGCAGCACTCTGGGACACACACAGGGCCTCTCCCTGGCCGTCCTGGGTCTGAGGGACCCACCAGCTCGGTGTGCCTATAACTCCTGACATCACCAGCTGAGAAGCTTTGGCTGGAGACTGGGCTGGGGCATGTAGCCCTGGGCTGGAAGCCCTGGGAGGAGGAGGTGCAGGGAGAGAGATGTGATGAAGCTTCTGGGGAAGCTGGGGGATGAAGGAAAGGAAAGGAACTTGTGAGATAGGAAGGAGGCCCAAGGAAGGGCCTTCAGAATCGATGACCAGAGGAAGTGGTGAAACAGAAGGAGAAACGCCTTCCAGGTTCTAAACTCAGGAAACTGGGGGGACAGAGGAACTGTTAACTGTGAGAGAATGGATAGAGGAAAAGTCATGTTTTGATGGCCAAAGATGATGGGTTTGGTTTCAGATGTGTTGAGCCTGATGTGGGAGGGGGCACAGAGGAGAAGGCTAGGAGGGTCTCTGTGATCTCCATAACACGTGTCTCTAGCATGACACAGCGCTCACTCTCTGTATCTAAGACAACGGAAAATTCTTGTTTCTTTTGCCTCAAAATATTCTCTACTTTCTTTATTTTCTCATAAGTGCATGGTAGCCAATCAAGCCTTCCTCGTCCAGGCCTTTTGTGTCCTTGGGCTTTGAAGGTGCAGAGTGGGGTCTGCAAGACCCCCTGCACCACGGGAGGGCTGCCGTCACCCAGCTGCTGTGCTGCAGGGCCAGGGCAGTGACGGGCGAGTAAACACTTGACCTCAGGAAACACCTGACGTTTACCCCAGAAAGAGAATGGCCTGTGTAACGGGAGGACGGACTGCGCACAGGTACAGGAACACCAGAAACAAAACCAAGACAAACGCTGAGAACGGGCCTTCTATAACTTGAATGAATGTGAGGATTTTAAAAAATGCTGTTACTTTCCTTCACACTTTTTCCTGAGGACAAGAGGAACCGTGACCTTGCCGGGAAGTTTACCAAATGATTTCCACGTCCTTACATGATTACACTGCCATGCTGCTTGGTATTATTTATAATTCAAAAATCCACTTAGCATTTTCTCATTGGCTGTTTCAGGATGTCTTTATTCTGTTAAGCGATGCTGGGTAATCATAGGATTTCATTAACAACGATAGCATGTAATTCACCAAAACGACCCTGGTGACACATGGGGCTTGGCTCACTGACACCAAAAGCTCTCTAATTCAAAGTTGGCTTCACACGGCCACCTGGATCAAAGGAGAACCCAACAATAAATACCTAGAGATAAATTGGCCATAAAACTCTTATGGAAAGAAATTACACAATTTGGCATTCTTGTGAAAAGAGTGGCATCTGGACTTTGGCAGGAGGCCTGCCCTCGTGACTGACGTTGGAGGGTCAGGAGCATCTTGCCATGTCAGCTTCGTTGCTGGAAGATACAGGCATTTAATTTTTAAAACTTTAGGAAACTTGATGGCATTGGAAATTCTTTCTATCCATTGATGGCAGTGGATACATTCTTTACCCTTACCTCGGCAGGGGTTACCTATTCATGACAAACAAATGTCACAAAAAAGTTAACAGAGCTGTCACTAAGAAATAAAGAGGAGAGTAAGCCACATCGTACTGGGTAATAAACACACACTTCATGAGAAAAAAATACTTGAGGTCATCAATTCAGCACATTGTACCCCATAAATGCATTATTGTACACAGTCATGATTTAATAAAGAAAAAATTAAAAAATACTTAATGTACTCAAAAGAATAAACTTCGTGAAATAAGAAAAAAAAGAAAGAAATTGGAAAATTCTGGCCAGTTGGCCAATTTTAAAATTTGTGGGTTTTTATTAATCTATATCCAATTTCCTAAAAGTGATTATTTCTGAGTACAATAAATTATAATAATTTGTTTTTTTACTTATTTAGATGACTATTATTATTTTTATCATGTTCAATATCTAAGAATATGTGAAAGACATTTACTTCTAGTTATTTTAAAACATAGGTAAATGGCTCAGTGCCCATAGCCCAGTGGTTGGGGTTCCGGTCACATACACTCAGGCTGGCAGGTTCAAACTGGGGCCAGGCCTGCTAAAAGAACAATGACAACTACAACAAAAAAATGGCTGGGCGTTATGGTGAGTGTGGTACCAGCTATTTGGGAGGCTGAGGCAAGAGAGTTGTTTAAACATAAGAATTTGAGGTTGCTATGAGCTGTGATGCCACAGCATGCTACTGAGGGTGACAGAGTGAGACTCTGTCTCAAAACCCAAAAACCAACCAAACAAAAAAAAACCAAAACAAAAATGTAGGTCAAGAATGCCTCCTGTTGTTCCTGAGACCCAACTCAATCATGAATTCTTGACATATTTGTAATGTGTTGGAGCAGATTTGGGGACAAATCTCTATTTCAGCAACTCCCCAGTGAAGGCACAGGGCTTATTAAACCTCTACAAAGCAATAGCCTCTTGGTCCCGGCTGGATCACAGAACATTCTGGTCTTAGCCTGGACAGAACAAATGTGCCAAAATCAAAACACCAGGCTCGAAATTTACCCTGCCTGCAGGGCCCCCACTCTGGATTAGTGAGTGATCCAGGGGTTCAAGTAGCTGGAACAGGTTGGTGAGAGAGGCAAGCCCTTCCTAAGGGTCAGCTCACATCTTTACAGACTCACTGGGGGTCTGCCAAGTGTCTCTGAGCACCTGCTGTCTCCGAATGATCCAGCTGTTCAGGCAGAGCTTGGGAAGTTGTGCGGTGCTCAGTTAGCCCCGGAGGACGGGGTGTGTTTCCCGACCAGCTCGCGAGCAGCCCTGTCCACTGGTGCACGCTGCTAGGCTGCTAATGAGTGCTGTGTGATTCACACTCGTCGGGAAGGAAGCCCCGGAGTGACAGGGTGAGCTTGGTCTATCACAGGCATTTCATGTCCACTAAAGCCCCGGCCCATGTGTGAGTCCAACCACCCGCCGAGGAGCTGGATTCTCTAATTGTCCATTTCCTGTGTTCCTCAGAGGCCCATAGGGGCCAGCACAACTCCTGTGATGACTGCTGCAGGGAGAGAGGGGACACGGGAGATGGTGTGGACGCAGGACGCTGGTGTGGCAGCTTCCCTCACAGCCCCTCCCCACCCTCCACCTGCCTCCTGACCCCAACTGTGGTGAGGAGCAGAGGTCAGGATGCCACTGCCTGTGTGGATCTACCTGGTATAGATCTGGGCTCAGTGTCCTCCTCCATAAAACAGAAAAAAACCCCAGCAGAATCTACCACAGAGGGTTGTGTGAAGTTTAGATTGAATGAGACATGTAAAGCTTTAGGGAATCTGCCCCATGGGCAGCAGGGCTTTTCAGTTTGGTCCAGCCCTCCCCAGCTGACCCGGCCCTGGCATGGAGCAACATGCCCCATGGCTGATCAGCCAGGACCCTGTTGAGCCTCCCGTGCATTTGAAAGTAGCAGTGACTTAGGAGAAGTCTGAACTCCGGAGTCACCCTGTTGGGTCACCACGCCATGGGTGCTCAGCTCCAGCAGGCACACACGCCCTTGGCATCCTGTGCGTTTTAAATCCATCACTGCCACATACACCAGTTAACAGAACATCTACTCTTACCATGTTTCCAGTCAGGCCGGCTGCGCTGGGATCCAGGTACATGTTGGGTAGTGACACACCTGTCCTCCCCGCTGCTTCCTCCTCACAGTTCCCCTCCTCCCCTCCTTCCCGTCTTCCTTCCTTCTCTCACTCCTTTTCCTCTCTCTCTCTCCTTTTTCCTTGGTTTCCCCCTTCTGCTTCACTCCCTATGTTCTGCAGCTTTTATCCATGAAATCAAAGGCACAGAGAGGCAGAGACACAGGTAGGAGAGGGACAGGGAGACAGCAGAGTGTGAGGCAGGAGGCAGGGCACAAACCCTGAGAGAAACGTGTGTGAGAGACAGACAGAGAGGAAAATCAGACTGGAAAAGCTGCGGTCTCAGTCCCCTCTGACAGCAGGCGGCCTGGGCCCGAACCCCCTGTCACCTCCTCCCACTCTGCTCATCCACCTGCATCACGCCCAGCTGCTCCCCAGTTGGCTGGACCCTGTCCATGTCTCTTTCCCAAACCCAGCCTGAACAGAGGGGCCAAGAGAGTCCCATTGGGCCTCTGGGACATGGCCCACCCACTGGCTTTTGGGCTGTATCTGTGCTTTTGTGGGCCTGTGTGCTCAGCCCTGGAGGCCACGGCTCTCCAGTCGGAGGCACACAGGGAGGGCAAGGGCAGTAGGAGGTGGGCACGACTGGGAAGAACAGAGCTCTGAGCTCTGAGCTCTGAGGAGTGAGATGCTGGGGCAGGCTGGAATGGATGGGGCAGGAGAATGGACAAGGTGCAAAAGAGGATCAGAGAGATGGGCACACACACACACACATCCACAGCACAGCAGGAGGAAGGAAGCATGGCTGTGCAGATCCTGGGAGAGAGGAAAACTAGACACAAAGAAACAAATGGAGAACAGCAAATAGAAAGGAGGACCAGGAACTGAGCGCCCTGGGACAGTGGTTAAAAGCCAAGAGAGGGGGAGACTCAGAAAGGAGGGCGCCAGGAGAATGCACCTGTATCAGTGATGATGACACAGCCCTCAGGGAACACTACAGACTCAAGCGCCCAACGATGGCCTGCCCTCCCTGGGGCACTCAATTCCCAGTGGCATGGACACCAAGTACACCCACCACGGGTCTGCTGGGGGAGCCGGGGGAGCCAGCCCTGGGCTCTGACTGCTGCCTGGAGGGTGAGCCGATTGGCCTCTGTGGCAAGGCTTCCCTTCTCACTTGACACAAATGCTTCATTCTCATCCTCTGGCCACTGCCCTCCAGGGACCTGCCATGCCACTGTCTCTGAAAGTTCTGATTTCCCCCCTGTCCCTAAGCCTTCTGCATACTGACATCATTGACACCCATCGCCTCTAGTCCTGAGCCAGAGCAGCAGCCCCTGTGGTCCCCAGAGCCCCCTGCAGTTCATGCTTAGAGTTGGCCACTCCTTCTGAAAAGACACACACAGTCTGGGCTGACCTGACGCCTGATGGTGTCAAAACTGCTGCATTAAACCTGCCTCATTTTAGCTGAAAAGCAGAAAAGCAAGACTTCCTGAACTTTCTCAATATATTCAGATGTACACACAAAGTCGGAATGTCTTTCAGCTTTGGAAGAAGGATGGCAAGATCAATACTGAAACAGAACAAGAAAGAGTCGATTCAGAAAATCTATAATGGATGTGCGTCCATTAATCTGGCCTCAGACAGCTCCCGCCAGTTGCTGGGTAAGACATTGAAGGCCAGTCTGGTGTTCTCCACCAAGGGCGATCTTGCCCCTAAGGGGACATGTGGTGACGCCTGAGGACATTTTTGGTTGTCACAGTTGTGGAGGGGACTGGGATGCCCTTCAGCACCCTGCCCTGCCCAGGGCAGCCCCAGTGCAGAGCACTTCCTGCCTCAACTGTGACCGGTGCCACTCCAGAGAAGCCCTCGTTCAGATGATCTACGTTCGTAATTCCCGGTGGATCCTCATTTCACGTTAATTTTGCTCAGAAAACGTTGCATTCCATCAGGATGAGGAACTGTACTCCTCAGCCTCAGAAGACCTGTCCACAGACAGGAGTTATGGTCTCCTCTCCTCATGAAAGAAAACAAGACATGGTCCAAGGGAACAGTGATCAGGTGGTGAGAACCCCAAGTCTGTCTCGTGACTCTGGGGTGATGGGAGCTGACCTCATGGAAAGGGCGCTAGAGAGAGAGCTCAGAGCCCCAGCCCGAAATCCGCCTCTGCTTCCAGATTCTTCTGGGACCCTGCTGAGCATTCCTGCAGGAATTCACTCACAGGACAGGGAACAATCCTTTCTAAGGACACCCCTAAGCCCAGAAGCGCCTTTCTTATGCTCTGAGTTGTCTCATCTGTGACAATGGGTGAAGTACATCTATACTGGGAATTTGGGGACAATTGTGGAACAGATGAATGCATTTCTGGGGGCCAAATTCTGAGGCACTTTGCAACAGCCTCTTTCCTCCTCCTGTGTAAAACTTTTGTTAGTCAGAACCTGTGAAAACATGCATACGTTTTCCCAAGTTTGCATGGAGTGAAAGCAAATCGCAGTCCTTAGGGCTTTGAATCTCCTTGGAGACACATAAAAAAGAACTTTCAGACTTTCATCAATTTCTAACAAGGTTTGACACCTCTGCTTGGATGGAGGGGGATATTGATGCAAAAGTAAGAAGGAAAGGATGCTTACCTTGAACTCTAGAAATTTCAGTAAAACCCAGAGAGATCAGACTTGCAACAACCCTACAATGTCAAGGAGTGAGCGCCCCACGGGAGCACAGTGTCTGTCCATGCCAGATGTGGATGGGATCTAACACTTCTGTGGTTTAATATTAATGTGGCAGTGCAGTAATGAAAGCTAGTAAACGAATCTCTCTCGGTAAATGAATCTTCACTCCCAAACGGCAACCAGGAAAAACCCTAAATAAATAATGCAAGATTGATATCAGAGGCCTACGGACGTGGATTCTATTACCATTCTTGGCTTGAGCTTAGGAGGCTTTATGCATTTCTTTTTTTTTTTTTTAGAGACAGACTCTCTGTTGTCCTCTGTAGAGTATTGTGGTGTCACAGCAACCTCCAGCTCTTGGGCTTAGGCGATTCTCTTGCCCAGCCTCCCGAGTAGCTGGGACCACAGGCGCCCGCCACCACACCCGGCTAGGCTTCATGCATTTTTAAGAGCTCATGGATATTGTGATCCTCCTCCTTGCTGGTGAACTTTAAAAACCACACTGAGGTATGAAAGTAGGATTTTGAGTTCGTTACAGTTCATGAGTCTTCTGAAAGAAAGTATTTCTGAATAAAAGCAGGATTGGAAAAATCTTCCCTGAGTTTTGAGCAAGCTCAGAGCTTGTTAGCAGGATTTGGGAGCGCCCACGGGGCAAGAATCCACTGGGTACAAAGACAGATCCAGCTCCCCCCGCAGCCTCGGGAGGAAACACACATCAGGGGCCATTCCAGCAGAATCCAGGCTAGGGGCTGGTCCTTGCTCCCTCCCAACAACCCTGTAGTCAACCCAAGGAAGGGGCTGCATTCGATGAGAGAATTCCTGACAGAGGAAGTGCACATGTGAGAAGCTATAGGAGACCAGGGCATTGGAAGCTGAAACCAGGGGTCAAGGCTGGGGAGACAGGGCTGATCCTGCTGAGTCGTGTAGGTCTCTACCCTGAGAGCACTGGGGAGCTAAGCAGGGGGCTAAACCGGAGAGGGCTGACTTGACTCTGTCAAGCCAGTGAGCACGTCCAGATACTAAGGGATGTGGAGGGAGCACCTGGAGCAGGGTGTGAGGCTCTTTGAACTGAGGATTCTCTGGGTGTACTTGAGTTTGCACCTGCTCAGCAGTTCAGAGGGAGCTCCTGCCTATTGTGGACGCTGAGCCCATTTCTGCCTCTGGCCTTGATCTTTGCTCTTCTCTCTGCCTGGGCCACCCCAGCAGAATCTTTGTGGGCTGTCATGCCCTTCACATTCCTTAGCGTCTGAGGGGACTTCCTGGGCCCTTCTTTCCAAAACACTTCCTAGTGCTAGATTTTATCCCCTGCCTTGATTTACTTCTCTTCCAAGCACTTAGCATGATCTGAAACCACACTGTGCTTACTTGGTCATTGTGCAACCCCTTCCCAGGGATGTCAGCCCCTTCCCAGGGATGAGAGCCTCTTCCCAGGGATGAGAACTCCTTCCCAGGGATGTCAGCTCCATCCCAGGGATGTCAGCCTCTTCCTAGGGATGAGAGCTCCTTCCCAGGGATGTCAGCTCCTTCCCAGGGATGAATGAGAGCCTCTTCAAGGTGGGGTCTCTGTGGATTGTGTCCACTGCTGCACCCACAGCTCCCCCAAGGGGGCCAGTTATTCAGGGGGCACTTTGTAAACGTCTACTGAAGGAAGACAGGGAAACAGGAGGCTGGGAGGGGAGGAGCAGGGCTTTCTCCAGCAGGGTGAAGCCCACGGTAAGGTAGTGTGAACATGTGCACCTGTGTATGTACCCACATGTGTGCACTTATGAGAACATGTGTCCAGACATGAGGACATGTGTCCATGCAGGTATGTGTATGTGTTTACCCATGTACTATAAAGTGTGCATGTGTTTACCCGTGTGCTATAATGTGTGTATGTGTTTACCCAAGTGCTATCATGTGTGCATGTGTTTACCCGTGTGCTATAATGTGTGCATGTGTTTACCCGTGTGCTATAATGTGTGTATGTGCTTACCCGTATGCTACAATGTGTGCATGTGCTTACCCACGTGCTATAATGTGTGCATGTGTTTACTCATGTGCTATAAAGTGTGCATGTGTTTACTCGTGTGCTATAATGTGTGCATGTGTTTACCCGTGTGCTATAAAGTGTGCATGTGTTTACCCAAGTGCTATCATGTGTGCATGTGTTTACCCATGTGCTATAAAGTGTGCATGTGTTTACCCATGTGCTATAGAGTGTGCATGTGTTTACCCATGTGCTATAATGTGTGCATGTGTTTACCTGTGTGCTATAAAGTGTGTATGTGTCTACCTGTGTGCTATAATGTGTGCATGTATTTACCCGTGTGCTATAAAGTGTGCATGTGTTTACTTGTGTGCTATAATGTGTGCATGCGTTTACTCATGTGCTATAATGTGTGCATGTGTTTACCTGTGTGCTATAGAGTGTGCATGTGTTTACCCAAGAGCTATCATGTGCGCATGTGTTTACCCGTGTGCTATAAAGTGTGCATGTGTCTACCCATGTGCTATAATGTGTGCATGTGTTTACCCATGTGCTATAAAGTGTGCATGTGTTTACCCGTGTGCTATAATGTGTGCATGTGTTTATCCATGTGCTATAATGTGTGCATGTGTTTACCCGTATGCTATAGAGTGTGCATGTGCTTACCCGTGTGCTATAAAGTGCGCATGTGTCTACCCGTGTGCTATAAAGTGTGCATGTGTTTACTCATGTGCTATAATGTGTGCATGTGTTTACCCATGTGCTATAAAGTGTGCGTGTGTTTACCCATGTGCTATAATGTGTATGTGTGTTTACCCATGTGCTATAAAGTGTGCATGTGCTTACCTGTGTGGTATAATGTGTGCATGTATCTACCCGTGTGCTATAGTGTGTGCATGTGTTTACCCATGTGCTATAAAGTGTGCATGTGTTTACCCATGTGCTATAATGTGTGTATGTGTTTACCCATGTGCTATAAAGTGTACATGTGTTTACTCATGTGTTATAAAGTGTGCATGTGTTTACCCGTGTGCTATAAAGTGTGCACGTGTTTACCCAAGTGCTATAATGTGTGCATGTATTTATCCACGTGCTATATGTGTGCATGTGTTTACCCATGTGCTATAAAGTGTGCATGTGTTTACTCATGTGCTATAATGTGTGCATGCATTTACCTGTGTGCTATAAAGTGTGCATGTGTTTACCCAAGTGCTATCATGTGTGCATGTGTTTACCCACGTGCTATAGAGTGTGTATGTGCTTACCCATGTGCTATAATGTGTGCATGTGCTTTCCCGTGTGCTATAGTGTGTGCATGTGTTTACCTGTGTGCTGTAGTGTGTGCATGTGCTTACCTGTGTGCTATAGTGTGTGCATGTGCTTACCCGTGTGCCATAGTGTGTTCATGAGTTTACCTGTGTGCTGTAGTGTGTGCTATAGTGTGTGCATGTGTTTACCCGTGTGCTATAGTGTGTGCATGTGTTTACCCGTGTGCTATAGTGTATGCATATGTGCCCACATGGATGTGTGTAGGCATAAGGAGACTTGCATTTGAAAGAAGACACTTTCCAGAGCCCTTAGAATAACATCCATGATAGAAATTTCAAAACTGAATTTTAGTGATATGTAAAAGAGAGGAGGGGGAATATAAACCTCAAGGCTTGGTCCCCAGCTGTCCCAGCTACCCCAGAAAAAGGAGGAGGAGGAGGAGGGAGACATGATGGCTCAAAAGGAAGGATGTGTGAGACCTTGGCTTTGAGCTGGGAGCAGCTGTCTGAACCAGTGTTCCTGCCGGGGGCAGAGCTCAAGACCCCAGTTGGGGAGAGAGACCCAGGTATGTGAATTTGAGGGTGAGGGTGATTTGGCACTCAAGATTTCTGGAGCTTAATTTCAATTTAAGAGACAACATGAGAGCCACCTAGACTTTAGAGAGGTAAAAGAGCATGATCAAAATGACAGCTGAGAACGAGGCAAGCCTTAGTCAGAAGAGCGGAGACCTGGAGAGAGGCCTGCATGTCCTTCTGGTGGGGCCCCTTGGCAGGGGTGGGGGTAGCATGGGGGGTGGGGGGGGGACGGACCCTCCAGGCCTCTCTGCAGCCTGGGGCCCCGCCTCTCATTCTCCACTCTCATTGATTAAACACACTCAGGAGAGGGGGCTGTACCAGATGAATGGCTCCCAAAATTAAAATCCCATACATAGCTGCTTCAAATAACTGGTTATTCAGTGAATGAACAAGTCAGCACAAGACAGTGAGTGACCATCTCTAGCTGGGAAACCATAAATGCAGTCATCAGAAGAGGGCTGAGGGGCTCCAGTTTAAGGGTGGGCCCCAGACACAGGACACAGGAGCACAGGGTTCCAGAGGGGCTGACACCGCACCCTGCTTGCAGCCAGGCTTTCTTAGCACAGTTGAAGCTTTAAATTGGTTTAAGTCGCTTCATGCAATGGCATCTCTTAATTGCTGGGGATAAACCTCATGAATAAAGAAGCAGCAGTAATCTAAGAAAATTAGAAACTCGCCCCAAATATCACCTGAAACCAAGAATGGGTATTGGAAGCCATCTTGACCCAGAGGAAAAAAAGCTGTTAAACTTTCTAGCTATTTCTCAGAGCAATACAGAGTCGTGTTTGGTTTTTTAATTTTTTTCCAGTTTTTGCCTGGAGCTGGGTTTGAACCTGTCACCTCCAGCATATGGGGCTGGCACCCTACTCCTTTGAGCCACAATCGACACCCTGTTTGTTTTGTTTTTTAGAGATGGGAGAGCTCATTGCTTATTGTAGAAGACAAAAGGATCACATGACCAGCATTTTATATATTAAGTACAAGTTCTAAAAATTTAGCAAGTTCAAAACCCAGGTGTTATTGAAACTTTAAAGGTAGATTCTGATGCCTGCCTTATGTATGGCCCCACACAAACACACAATTCACGGGAGCACCCCCTTATCTGTTGATGAGATTTCCTTTTGATTTGTTAAGTGCAAGAATTGAAAAATAAATCACTTTGTTTAAAGGAAAACTGAAAAATGGAGGAGATCTAAATGTTCTCTTGTATGTGAGTAATCATTTCTAATAATTAAAATGTTACTGCTGTAACCAGTTGGTCAATCTCGTGATTATCACACTACGGCATGTGTATTCACACAATCATCTTTCTGAAGCATTTACCACGTGCCAGATACAGTGCTAGGTAGACATAGAATTCATCAATTCATTTAAAAATATTTCTTGAACACTAACTACATGCCTGCCAAGTATTTGCTAGACACTGGCAAAGAAATAGGAAGACAAATAAGGTGCATTTTCTATTTTTCTGGAGCTACAATCTGGCCAAGTTCATGCAATTTTGTCCTGATTTGTAGAGAAATTAAAAGCTTGGGATCATAACTTCTGGTAAGGAAGGCAGAAAGAAGAACAATAAGTAGAGAGAAAAAGAAGAGCTAATGATGAGTAGAAAGCTGTCCAGAGATTTGGGAGACCTATGATCACAAATCGATGGCAGACACCATCTGGAGCCAGGCGGGCACAGAGGGGAAGAGTGTGATTTCAAAGCACAGGGCTGGGTGTGGGGGCTCACACCTGCCATCCTGGCACCTTGGGAGGCCAAGAGTTTGAGACCAGCCCGGGCAACTTGGTGAGGCCCCAGTCTCTGCCAAACAAAACAAAACAAAAACGTAGCTGGCAGCCTTGCTCACAGAGTGAGATGCCAATTCTAAAATAATAAATGAATGAATGCATGAACAAATAAATGAATAAGTAAAATAAATTTTAAAAACCAAAAAGCACAGCTCGAGTTGCTGTTAGTTTTGACACAGGCTCTACTGAGCAGCATAATAAATTGCAGCCTTGTGTTTTGTGCCCAATTTTAAATTCGGGTGCATTGTGCATTATAAAGGAACAACAGAGTGGCTTCCAAAGGCTGAAATATTCCTCTATAGCCTAGCAAATGTTCAACGATGACACGGCCATCTAGGGCAGACAAAACAATGTTTGTAGATATTAGAACTGGCTTCATGCAAAGGCATTGATTTAAGAAATTATTAGGACAACAGGAACTGAGTGGTCATCTTTCGGAGGTTCAAACGGATCCAGGTGACAAATCTAGGAACAAAGTCCAAACTTTAAAAAGATACTAATCCAACAATATGAACAAGTTGCCATCAGAAAGACGCTTCAGACCTTTAATTATTTAAAGGCCAGCACAAAGGGGACAGTCATTTAGCGTAGAAGCCCATTTATGCTCTAAATCACGTATGAAGGGGAAACGCTGACCGTGTCCTCCTGGGTGGGAGCACAAAGTACTAAGCTGGTGACACGTGATGGGGGTGGCTGCCTTCCAGGATTTCCGTGGCCACGGGAGGAAATTAAAAGCAGGAAGGCAGGGGAAGGCGGCAGCACAGCTGGAGTCCCTGTGGGGTTCTGATAACCATGCCCTGGATACAAGGACAAAAAAGACTCACACTGCTGGAACTTTCTCTGCAGCCCCCTCGCCTGCCTCAGCCCCATTCTGTCATGCCCACATGTACCCATTTTCCAGATGCAGCAGCTGAAGCCCAGCAGAGTTAGATAACTTGCCACCACCCTCATCATCTCCTCTCTGTCCCCTTTAACTTTCGACTGAACAGCCATCAAAAGCCACGGCAGTTATCCTGCCTTTTCTGCATTTGCCTTGCAAATAAATGCCAATTACACCAAAAAACCCCACAAAAGTTGAAATAAAAACACCCACAAATAACAGCTCTTCTTTCTCCCCGAGGAGGGAGACAGAAAGAAAATGAAGGAAGCCGTCATTCTATGCTACATGCTGCCTGCGTCTCAAGTCAGTTTGGAAGATTATTTGCTGGATAGACAATTCTTATCTTATATATTTTTATGCATTTATAAGGCTCGTTTCACCTGGGCCTTATGCCATAAAAACCCAAGAGAATGGCTGTAATTCAAAAATGAAGGTAAAGTTTTGAAATGGAATCAATACCATGGTTCAGAAAAATGGGTAAAATGAGAAATGAAATGGAATGCAGTGAGATTGGACAAGTCAGTCCACAAGGGAAAGTGGATGGGCAGCTATTTAGGGTGAAAAAGGAAAAGCAAAGAGCCATCCTTCCAATGAACCAGGACTGACCACCGGACACCAGGCCCAGCCTGAAGATGTGTTTCATTTGCTCTGTACAAAGGCTTCCAAATACCTGAGCCCACACTAAAAAACCCGAGCTTCCATATAAAACCAAAATTTCTGCCTTCTCTTAAAACGGCCTATACTGGGCCCCTGTTTCCACTTGAGATCAGGGGGCAGAAGCCTTTTCCCATCGACAGCTCTGGGCTCTGCCACTGGCCACATCTCTGTCACCCCTGGGATCTGCTTCCTGAAGTCCTCACTCATCGTCCACCAGGCCTTGCAGACCTGAGAACCTCAGTCTCATTCACCAGTTGAAGCCCAAATGACCCCCTCGCCTAACAGTGGCCAGTTGCCAGCCTGCATGTGTCCATGTCCCAAACACTGGCTACTGGTAAAATAGCTCTCCTTTCAAAAGCCCTTGGTGCAGCAATTTAAAAACACAGCCGGCACGCTTTTGCCACTCCTCTGTATGTGAGGGGTGTCCTTCTCTTGAATCTGGGCTCCCTGGACACGGTGACTGCTTATGCAGCAGAACCTGGCAGAAAAGATGCTGTGTCACTTCAAGGCCCAACCTGAAGAGACTGCCAGTTTGCACAGACTGTGTCTTGGGGAACTGAGCCTCCATGCTGTGAGGATGCTCGAGCCACCTTGTGGAGGGGGCTACACAGAGCAGACACAGCCACATCCCTAAGCGAGCCTCCCACTTGCTGTCCCCAGTAGGCCCTGACTAAAGTTCAGATTCATGAACAAAATAGTGACTGCTGTTGTTTTAAGCCAACGAGCTTTGGAAGGTTTGTTATGTAGTAATCAATAAATACAAGCCTCTCGGTCTGAACACCCAGATGGTCTCTCCTAGCCCACAAGTGTGAATGGGGAGGGCACGGGTGGGCCCTGAAGAGGGTCCCTGGGCTGCCCCGCTCACCTGGCCGATGTGCCTTTGGAACAGCCATGTTCATCACTCGCCCTCCATCCTGAGGTTTGGGGGGAGATGCAGTGAACCTGCAGATCCCCGATTCTGAAGGGGTGCTGGAGGTCAGACTGTCCGTGTACTCGTTTGTCCCTGCCGTCAATTGCTCGGACGACGTGTCTGAGATGAAGCACTCCGTGATGGTGAACTTGGCGTGCCTCAGCTGCTCTTCCATCTTGGCATGCTCGTAGGCCCTGGCCAGTTCTTCGTAAGTGGACGAGGCACTTTCTGTGGAGACCATGCTGCTTCTCGCTCGATCTACACCATGAGGAGGAAGAATGGAGGTGATGAGTCAGCGGCATCAGTTTGGACCAGCTGGATGACCCTTTCTGGCTGGTGGCCATTTCCTCCAGATCACTGTGGGACCTGGCAGGAGCACTGGCTTTTTGTCAGTGGCCTCTGCCCCGGCTGCTCTGCGGTCAGCTTCGGAAGCCTCAGCAAAGTCAGCTCACTCAGATTTGTTTCAACTGACTCACTGTAGTCAGATGTCCTCAGCCTGACATAAATAAGTAATGCATCTTCCTTTAAAAATTCTGCTTTTAGTGAAAACAGTTGGGGACATGGTACAATGAGCTGCAGGTGCCCTGCTCTGCTCTGAACTGCAGACCAGCCTGAGCCACAGCGGCTCTCTAGTCAGTGTGAATGACCTGAGCTCCATAGTCCAGCTCCTCCGAGCCCAGCTTGGGAAGGAAGATGTGATGATGCCTATTGAGAAAGATGTGACCTGCTGTGGAAGTCGGCCACGAGCAGAATGGTCCTCAACCCCTGGGCCTCTTTTGTTGTTGACACCCTTTCTGGGGATGAGTAAACAGCCAGGACAAAAACTGGTGCCAGCACGCCTTTGAACTGGGCCACATCCTCTTGGACAGAGAGAGCGTTGCATTTTAAACCCACTGAAAAGTTCTGAAGGCACCTCTATGGCATTCTGAGACTCTGCTCTAAGAAATAACAGCCACAAAAATAAACCCTCAGGGCGATGCTCTGCCCTTGGAACACTGTTTTTGAAGTGTATCATCAAGAACAAAAGAAAATGAGTATTAACATTTCCTACAGCTATTAGGTTCAGATATAATTTCTTTTCAAAATTTAAAGGGGGGATGAGGTGGTTGGCACCCCAGTGCTATTCTTAGGACACTTGTCTTCTCTGTGCAATGAAAACGTGGTGGTTGATGGCACAGCCTAGATGACTTACCTTATAATCAACCCCTGTTTAATTGTCAAATGGAGCAGCCCATGTTCCCTATAGAGGGTGCTGTGATCTCGTCATGCAACTTCAAGTACAGTGTCTTAATCCTGGAGAGGGTGGGGGTGAGACGCCCTCACAGCGTAATCAGCACTTATTGCCATTGTGTGGGTGAAAATGTAAAAATATCTCTATTTCTCCCACTGGGGTGGGGCCTGAGAGGAGAGAGAGCAGCTCAGGTCTGAGGTTCAAGGCACCTGCAGGTAGACGCGGTTCGGTTTCGTTTCTCAGAGTTCACTGGGCCCCGTATGAGGTGAAGGCTCTATGATTATGTTTAAGAATTTGAAGGGGCCGTCTCAAAGAGAGGTGGTAGAGGTGGAGGAAAGGAAGCCCTCTCTCTCCTCCTCCCAGGAGCGTGTGCTGTGGGCAAGGGCCAGGCTGGGGCCGAGGCAGGAGTTTGTGTGCAAAGCCTTACCTGTGTCCTGTGAGGGGCTGACGCTGTAGCTGTCGCTCTCCTTGTCTACCGACCCCGCTGCCCTGGGCGTGGGCAGCCTCCAGTCTGTGGTGAGCGTGTGCGTGGAGATGGTGGGGTGGGGTCTGTTGAGCGTCCACTGGCTGGCATAACGGTTTCGTGTCGTGGGCCCTGCCTTTGCATTCCTCCTGGTGGTGGGATCTGTGGACAGCCAAGATTCGTGTCTGTCTTTGTCTCCAGAGCAGTGTGGCTGGCGGGCGGCAGGCACTCGGGGCAGCACTGCCCACTGAGCCCTCCCACCCCCACCCCTCAGCCCTCCTGGACTTTCCCTCTGCCGTGTGTCCCAGAAACATTCATCTGACACTTTAAGCATTTAAACCATCAGGTAGGAGAAAGAACACTGTATTTGGGTTCAGCAGTTATAGATCAGAGCCTTGCTCTTGGTGCTTAATAATTTTGTGACCCCATATAAACTTGTTGGGAATGACCGTCTCCTGCAAAACAAGAGCCCTCTCCCAGGTGTGTCCTGACACGGCCTCTTCCTAAAAGTCTTCCTCCATTAAGAGTTGCTGTGAAGGATCACATTCTCCTGCAAGGTCTATTCATGTCCCAACCCCAGTAGCTCAGATTGTGATCTTATTTGGAAGTAGGGTCATTGTCGATGGAGTTAGTTAAGATGAGCTAACCCTGGAATAGGGTGGGCCCTGCTAACGAGGCTGGTGTCCTAATAAGTAGAGGGGATAGGTGTGGGTTGGGGGGCTGTGGAGAGCCACAGGAAGTGTTATAGCTGCAAGCAAATAAGTTTCAGCTCCTCAAAGCCTGAAGCCCAGCAGTTTCCAATACTTGATTACAGAAGCTTTAGGAAGTGAATGCAGGTTTCTCCGGCGTCACTGTGAGCTCACACTCACTGTTCCAATTCTGACTGCTGTAGTCACAGAGATGGAAGCTCAGAGAGCAGAGGGACCCTAGTCTTTTGTGCACTGGTGAGCACTCTGCATGTGGTAGTGCACCCCTGCAATGGAAGTGCAGACATGCCTGGATTGTGTAAAATGCAGAGCAAAGGGTAAGCTGATTCCAGATGAGTTTTACTTTCTCCAGCTCTGGAGCCAAAGACAGCAAGGGGGCCCAGTGGACCAAGGCTGCAGCTCAACACTTTGGGGACCTAAGAGGAAGCTGCTCTACCTGCAAAGGGTGTTGGACACTGGAACGGACCTCAACATCGCCTGTTCTGGAACTCTGTGGAAAACGGACGGGCTCAGTTACCTGGAATGATTTTTCTGGGGCTTTAGCCTAAAGGTAACCTAAAGTTCTAGATGGGTCTTTGCCACCTTTGAATTCTTTGCTTCTCAAAGAGGAATTTTATGCAGTTATCTTTCAAAAGGGTCTGGCCACTTCTAAACACAGCAGTCTGTATGCACCACTCAGCTGTTGTGAAGTTTCAAAGCAGCCAAACCCAGAGCGCCAGCCTGCGACATTATTCTACTGACTACTTGTTTATGTGTCCTCACGAGCCTGGGCGGCTCTCCAGGGCGGGGCTCCTGGTTTTTCTCTAAGCCTACAGTAATCCGAGGCACGCACAGAGAAGCGGCCCAGAGATGAGGTGGTAGGAAGGAAACGCAGGCCTCCTGCCTAGCAGCCCAGATAGCACCGGTCACTCGCCATATCGGCTTCATCCCGGGCATCTAAGTTTTCTAGTGCAGTGTCTGCCTGATGCCAGCTTGTTTATAATTCCCTGTCGGAACATGAGAAGCTGACACTGGGAAGGGATGAAATGTCTTTCTTTGTAAATAGAATTTTTTTCCTTGCAAGGTTCTAGTTATTGTACTTTGAACCAAATCCATCATTCTATGATGCTGGAGAGGATTGTTAAGGTTGCAGTCAAACAGATATCTTGTAAGATTTCCTGGGTCATCAAAATACTCAGCCTCCTTGGGTATTCTCTGGGGCATTGAGTTGAAGGCGCATTTCATCTCTTACTTGCAAAATTCCACAGAAGACTTCACTGGAAGATTGGGGTTTTCTTTTTGCCTTGATTAGAATGTAAATGAGCCGTGCCCAGCTCTCTACACAACAGGGTGTGAATGATAATCATGTTGCTTTTCTGAAATGCCAGGAGAGAGGTCCTCAAAGAGATAGAAAACATTATTATGGGCAGGAGGCTAAATGTCTTCCAGGCACTATCGACTTTGTAAGTGGAGCTCCTTATTTAAATGCTAATGAATCTTTTCTAAGAAACTACCCAAACCCTTACATAAGTTTCAAGGGTTCTCATTTTTAGCCTTCTTTAAGTTTCTTGCAAAGGTAACTGTGGATCACTGAGCACGTTTGCCCCTGGTGTGGATATCTGGGGGGTTGGTCAGGGGCCTTGCTAGTGACACTTCAGGAATATGATTATTTCCTTACATAACCCGAGACCCTCACCTGTGCAGCCCCCCACTCCCAGCTCAGCCCCCTCCCCTGGAGGAGCAGAGATCTTCACTTCCTGTCTCTTTCCTAGTTGAGACCACTACTCTATTTGGAAAATTCCCTGGGAAAGTTGCATGAGTCAGTCTACATTCAAAGCCTGAACTCTTCTCAAGTTAATTTTGTTCATTATCTCTTTTTCTTTTCCAGATGAGGACAGTTTTACCAGTGGCCTGATAATGTTGAAAATATAGGTCATGATACGAGTTTCCTGAACCACAGCCTGCAGGCCTGCTCTGCACTAAACAGGCAGAGAGTTAAAATTGTCTCAGCATGTAGAATGCCGGGGCACTTGACACACTTCTTTAAGAATCAGGTTTTTGGAGCCATTGTTTTATACCTGAGCTGAACTCTGTTCTAGGATCGCTCCTGAGATAGCAGCAAAAATAAAATTTCTGCTTGGATGCCACTAGGTAGGCTACTTGTGTAACTCACTACCAGTGGTTCTTAACCTATGGGTCGTGACCCCTTTGTAACATTGAAAATACATGCTGCATATCAGAAATTTACATTATGATTCATAACAGTAGCAAAATTACAGGTATTAAGTAGCAACGAAAATAATTTTATGGTTAGGGGTCACCACAACCTGAGGCACTGTATGAAAGGGCCGCGGCATTGGGAAGGCTGAGAACCGCTGCTCTAGCCCATCTACTAAGCAAATTAACGCTGGGATTAAGGGCCCTGCACAGAAAGGGTTTTGTTGGGCTTGTCCGCATTCTAATACAAATAAAACTTCATGATCAAGCATCATGCTTGCTAAACGGCTGATCCGTTAGAGGGTAAGTGATATAAATAGTTCTTGGCCTCTCAACACGGGGTCTGGACCCGAATTAAGCTTCTGCCCATTGAATCAAATTATTTTAATTATCCTGAATTTGGGATAAGAAAGGATTTTGTGGATAATACAGTTACAAACCATGTCATGTGTGCTGTGATCATGATACTCATCTGCTCTCATTCTGCTGCGGGTTCCCATATCTCACAGATGCCGAGGGCTCCGCTCTCCAGGAGGAACTGCCCCATACGGAGGATGCAACTGGCAGATGTGAACATTCCCCACTTAACCACCAAGCACCACACACCGATGCTGGATGCAGCCCTTCTACACCAACCAGTTTCTCCCAGAACTATTCTGGGGGGCAGACTGTGTAGTCTTTTGTCATTGTTTTCTTTGCAAAGTCTCAACAACAAAGATTCAATCTGTGTTGTAAGCTCTTGTTATTTAATACACACAGGTGTGAAGTCTACCCTTAGTTCTGACATATCCTTTTCAGAGCATCGGCTCTGCCTCAGGCACCACGGAGTGGCTGAGGGTGACAGCTTTGGCATGAGGTGCCTGGACTGGAGGCCCATTCCCTCACTGCTCGCTGGCTGTGTAACCGACCAAGTGATCTCCTTGGATGGCCTCACTCCCTGCCCTGTGAGACTGAGTGGCATCACACTCACTCAAAGCTGCTGTGAGATTAGTGTGCTACAGCATCTGGGCCCGTGGGAAGGGCTCAGTAAACCACGGCTTGCCCTGCCAGTGGTTCCTGCACAGCCCACAGCTGGCTAGGAATGAAGCACACTGGATTTTAAGGTGAAGATGGAGGCGGGAGATTAGTGTAGTTGTTCTCAACCTTCTAATGCTGAGAACCTTTAACACAGTCCAAAGGGGTTGTGACCCACAGATTGAGAACCAGTGGTTCAGTGGGTTGATCAGGAAGGCTGTGGATTCAATTTGGAGGGTTTAACAGGAAAATATCTATTAAAAATCACAAAACTAGATGTTAGAGAATGTTTGTGATGCAGAAAGGAACTGAATCGCAGAGGTACTAAGAACGGAGCTGCGGCCTATTCATTTCCCAGCTCTGTGCTGTGTATATCTGAGTGCTTAGTATATGCTCTCCCCATGAGGGGATGAAGGACTTCCAGGTAAATAAGACTGAAAATATTCAAGACTAATACTTATTATTTCGTATCTAGCCCTCCTAGCTAAGGTCCTGCAGGGCGTCCGGCAGAGGCTATGCAGGAGTTGAAAGAGACATTCTGATGGGGGAGGGCCCGTGAGTGCCCAGATGGCCAGGGATCTCCAGAGACCGAGGGCAGAGCAGAATGAACCGATTGTACATGTCCTGTTTAAACTTGTCAACGTCCTTTCTTTTCTATTCCCATTGCTCAGCTGTCCGATTGATAGCTGATCAGTACTGATTTACTGAATACCTACTGTGTGTCAGACGCCTGGGCCTGCATTGGGGATAAGGACACAAGGGAGCCCCAGTTTTCAAGTGCCATCCCAATCTGCAGGACAGATGGGGAGGTAAGTGCCACTGCAGACACAGCCCAGGGTATGTTTTCACAGATGACACAGACAAATGGCAAATTGTCGCAATTTCTCCCATCCTCATAAGAATTGGTTGCAACCCTTTGGCAAACTAATGAAATGCTTAGAAACATAACTTCTATGTCACAGTCATTCTAGGGTATAAACAACGTATTTTAGATGCTCTTCTTAAAAATAAAGAATTCCTGCAGTGAGGACAGCTCTAACATATCACATAGAACAATAACATCTTTCAAGTTGAGAAAACAGAGACTGTGGATGAATCTCTGCAAATCTGCCAGACTGCAGAGAGAAGGACCGGGTCCCTGAGAAGGTGCTAACACGGTGTAACACCCGGGTGGAGGGGACGCTCTGGGCACCAGAAGGGAACAGGGACCGGGCTACAGAAGGCTCATGGGTTCCAGCCCCCTGAAGCTGCCATGGGGCCTGTCCTCCTCCGCTTCGAATTCTAAGTCAGAGAGGGAATGTTGTCAGGCCCTCACGCTGTGCTACTAGAGGGATATTTAATGGAAGAACAATCCGTGGAGGTTTTACCAATCCGGAGTGTCCTGCAGATGCCAGATGAATAACCTCATTTGGGGGGCAGGGGAGAGCCAGAGACTGATGCGTGCATCGGGCAGCTGTGCCGAGGGTAGTGGACATCAGACAGTGGAGTTCATCACAAAGGAAAGAAACCGTGTTCTCGAAGCTGTCGTGTTGCTGTGTGACCATCCGCAACCCCGGGACAGCGTCCCATCACTCTCAGAATGACGGGCACACGGTGATGCAGGCTCTGAGGGCCCACACGGAGGGGACAGCTGTGTCTGTCTCGGCCCTGAGCACTTTCCCGCCTCTCCACCCCAACACCCAGGGAAACTTGGGAGCTTTTTACTTCTGCCCCTCCCCCCTCTGCCTGGCAGGCTGGCTGTGGTCTTGGTCTCTCAATGGACGTCTTCCCAAATGACTCAGATCTGTGGCAGCACCCCCCCAACAGCCCCAATACTCTGCTGATTCGCCATCACTTCATTCTGTTCTACTTTTATCTAGTATTTATGGAGAAATAAAAAATACTTCAGTCCTCTGTTCAAAGTCCACCTTTCCCTGTTGGAATGAGATGAACGTCTTCCTGCATCTTATGCATGTTGATTCCGACCACGGGGCCCTGAGCCACCTGTGCAAAGGCGCCTTTCCCAGCCACCCTTCAGAGACCCACACACCTGTCCCTCCCACACGCTCCTGCCTGCCCCTCGCCAACCACTGGCTTACAGTCCCTGCTGTGACTCTGTTGATGTGTTAAGTGTCATCAAATCAGCGTCTCACCATTCTGGGGCTCACTGTGCTGCTGGAAGTTTACCCACGCTTTGGCTTTCCCGCCTGTCCTCCTGTCCTAACTGCTTACGACTGGCCTCTGTGTATCTCTCTGCTGCTTGCTGATCACTGGCAGGGGAGTGGAAGTGCATGTTGCTTTTTACTGAGCAGAAAGAAATGACCTGCAGGAGAAATTCTGCACAGCTGTGTCACATCCTCCTGCATCCATGAGACACATTTCTGACCTTTGGGGAAGTGCTTCTCAGAGAGGAGTCCAAACAGCCATCATCAGCATCATCCAGGGATCTGTTACAGCGCAGATTCCCGGGCCACAGTCTCTGGGATGGCATCCTGGAATGAGTGTTTTCTTTTTCTTTCTCACTTTATCGCCCTTGGTGGAGTGCTATGACATCACAGTGCACAGCAACCTCCAGCTCCTGGGCTTAGGCGATTCTCCTGCCTTGGCCTCCTGAGTAGCTGGGACCACAGGCGCCTGCCACAATGCCTGGCTATTTTTTTTGTTGCAGTTTGGCCAGGGCTGGGTTCAAACCTGCCACCCTCAGTATATGGGGCTGGAGCCCTACTTACTGAGCCACAGGCACCACCTGGGATGGATACTTTAAGCAGGGACCCTGGAGGATCAGGTGCACACAGAGGCTGCATGTGCTGCCTGGGCGCCTGACCTGCTCTCTGTCTTCCTCCTGCCCTCCTGGTACTATCTCCAACAATTCCCATGTGGACTGGGCCAAAGGAATGTCGAAGCCAAAGATTCACCCATCCAAAAGTCAAATCCCTTCAGAGTCTGTATGATCTTTTCCTGAAGGAACAGCAAAAAGTGGCCGAGAAACCCGTCTGAGCAGGGTCCTGGAGTGTGACTGAGAGACCCGTCTGAGCAGGGTCCTGGAATGTGGCTGAGAGACCCGACTGAGCAGGGGCCTGGAGTGTGGCTCAGAGACCCGGCTGAGCAGGGTCCTGGAGTGTGCCAGAGAGACCCGTCTGAGCAGGGGCCTGGTGTGGCTGAGACACCCGTCTGAGCAGGGGCCTGGAGTGTGGCTCAGAGACCCATCTGAGCAGGGTCCTGGAGCGGCTGGAAGCCAGACCAGGAAGGTCCTAACAGACATCAAAGCCCTGGGATCATTTTGTAAGAGCCCGTCTCACCCACAGTCCTTTGCAGAGCTAATTCTCACTCATGCCCTGTTCACGTGCTTGGAATGTTTTAGCCTATCTATCTTAGACTAGAGTGTTATCATCAGGAACATAAACAGTATAATGCTAAAAATCTGTCTTCATAAATTCTAGCTTGTCATCAGGAGGAAGGAGGTGAGGTTAGTCAACAGGAAGAAGTCAAAGCCTTCTTTGGCATGTTTGAAAAGCATTTTTTCAGTCCTCTTTGCCTACTTGTCATGGCAACGGGGTCTGTTCACTGCCTATGGCAAATGATCCTTGCTTTATAAACCTGTATCTTGCTCTTAAAAGCCTATCTTTCTCTTCCTCAATAAACTTTGTTTCACGCTTGCCTTAAAATTTTTTTCAAATGAATTTTGATACTTGTTAAAGTTATTTCCTGTATGTTACAATGTCAGTTAGTAAGCAACCTGTTTGTTCCAGGAAGCCCCCTGTATTACACAAATGCTTCCCAAGCTAGAATTTATGAAGACAAATTTTTAACATTTTAATGTTTATGTTCCTAATGATAACACACTATTTTAAGAATGTAAATTTTTCTCAAGAAAAGCCGTTAAAGTTCAAAAGCTAGACATTGAAGCTTCTAAAATGATAATAATCAGGATATCAATTTCTCACTCTTTAAAAAGATTTAGGAATGATTTCAATTATGGAAAACAAGAATATCTAATTATTAAGCTCGACATACTGAGGGATTTAACCTCATTGTAATAATTAATTTTCATATATTAGGGATGCAAATATTAATATTTGCAAAAAATAATCTCCAGATTAGCTGGAACTATAATTTTTCTCAAGTAGTGTGTTCAGGGGAAAATCATAAACTTTGAGCACAGACAGATGTACAGCTGACTCTTGGTTTCACTACTTACTAAATGTACATCTTTGGCTGCTTCCCCGACTTCTCTGAGGCTCAGTTTTATATCTGTAAAACAGGGTCTATCATCTCTACTTTATGAATACACATCGTATTGGGTCCTTGCCAAGAATATATATGGCACATGGTCCTTCTGCTTCATACAGAGACACACACTAATGTTAAGTACCTTCCCCCTTTCCTGTGTTGCCTAAATTAAAAAAATTAAATTGACTTGAAATTTGTAGCACTTTTCTTAATATACCAGTACCAAGAGTTATTGACTTCACCTGACATAATTTTAATCGCAGCTAAGATCAGACAATAAAAACTCATCATCCCAACTACAAACATGACGGTACCTATTTGTTTCTTAGGCACAGGCCTGAAAGGCCCACAGTTTTGTTTGACGGGGACAGAATGTTAATAAATCTTCGGCATTGATAACACACACACATTTGAAATGTTGTTGACCACTCACTTGTTCCCGGCCGAGCGTCTGAAACATCCACTAAGGGCCCAGTGGCCTGAGACACAGATTGGTAATGGACCGTGTGGGTGACCGTCAGGGACTTTTGCTTCGCTGCCTCTCCAAAGTCGGCATCTGTTAACAGGACCGTGGAGCGGTCATCTGCAGAACAGGTGGACACAGAAACAAACACGATTATCCCCTTTGAGTTACTGCTCATAACAATAGCAATTAGGGCCTCCTCGAAAGCAACAAAGATGACTCCAAGTTCAAGGCTGCCTCAGTGTTAACCTAGAGTATGACAAACAGAGGCCGATGCGTAGAGTGGACGTCTGGAGCATGAGCTGGGAATGGTGGACATGAAGAGAAGGCACTCTGCTCTCTGGGCTCCGTCTCTTGTCATTAACCAAACATTGATCTGAGGAGCCTCGCTGTGGTACTGCCTTTTAATAGAGCTTTGGATTTATGTGTTTGTCAAAAGCTCATTTGAGACACAGTCACCCCCCAGTGACAGGCTGCCAATCCAGATGGGTCCCTGTTTGCAGCTGTGGGATGACGCCACTGCCGAGAGCTCCATCCTGGGCTGGCCTCTCACTCGGAACTTGGCACACCTTTGGAGGGGACAGAATAACACAGGAGAAAAGCCCTTTCCAGTGCCGGCTCCTCTCTGTGTGCGCCTTCTTGTCCCAGCTCCCGTGAGCTCCCATCTCTCTCTGGAGCATCTCCTAAAGTGACCTCTCCTAAAGTGACCCCCCTGTCAGGTTTTCAAGGCCCGATTGGGGCAGGCCTCTGAAGGTGGGAGAGGTGGGAGTCGGGGTTCAGGTGGAGTTCGAGCATTTTCCTGCGGGGAGGAGCAGCTGCTTGAGCAATGCCATTATTTGGCTGTGAGGATTTTCATTACTTTGTTGTGATACTTTTCAGTTTTGTCAGGGCTTTTTGACTCCAAGGGAAACTTTGGTTAGGACACACGGAGTCTTCCTAAATTTACAAGGACCGCTGCTCAGGATGTGTCCCCTGCGTGTATCAGCCAGCGGGACTGTGCCACAGCCTGCCCTGACCCCACAGCAGGGATGCGAAAGTCGTAAACAGCCGGCGAGGCTGCTGTTCCCAAAAAAGGCTCTGAACAGAATGAACCCTACAAAATCCAATTACTCAAGCTCTGGCAGGAAAGGAAAGCCTCTTGAAGTCAGAATAAAATTTCTTGGCAGAGAGATGGGAGATGGCTGCCAAGATGTCTGCCAGCCTCCCCGAGCCCAGCGTGGGCTGCAGTGCAGGTTGGCAGCACGGCAGGCACCGGGGCTCGGGGTGGAGGTTCAGCCCTTCCGCCGTCACTGGACCCCTGAGAGAGGGTTCTGCCCCTCTCCAGTTTCTCACAAGGGACTGGCCCTGGCTCCAGGGCCGCGTGTCCACATTTGTCTTTCACTAATAATGTGGGTGCGCTGCAGTTTCTAGAAGGCGACCCCTGCGGGAGCACGCCAGCTGACCTGAGGGCTGGGTTGTGCACTTTCACTGGGAAATGCGGCTGTCAGGTGGTGAGGGCAGCCCTTGGTTCTGGCTGAGATTAATGTCCCTCTAATACTGGATCCTTGTAGTCAGAGCCCAGAGTGTTTCAGAGCACCACAGTTTAGCTTCCCCAATAATTAGAAAATGCCATCAAGTGGCTGTCAGGCGTCACCAGGAGGTAAATCACGCTTGGTGGGGGATGGTCCTGAGTGGACTGTGTGCATCTGTCACCCATGGTCATTGTTCCGTACAGAAATGACTGACAGGCTTTCCCTGGTGTTAAGGCAGCAAGGACCAGGTCTTGGCAGCCCACGTACCACTCACGGCATCCATCCAGCTGTCTGTTTTAACAGCCTTCTATAGAATTACGAGAAAATCTAATGAATGGCATTTATTTATTTTTTTAAAGATAATTTTATTTTAACTAATTAATTTTTTGAGACAGAGTCTCACTATGTTGCCCCTGGTAGAGTGCTGTGGCATTATAGCTCACAGCAACCTCAAACTCTTGGGCTTAAGCCATTCTCTTGCCTAAGCCTCCCAAGTAGCTGGGACTACAGGCACCTGCCACAATGCCTGGCTATTTTTAGGTTGCAGTTGTCATTGTTGTTTAGCTCGAACCCTCCAGCCTCGGTGCATGTGGCTGGTGCTGTAACCACTGTGCTACAGGTGTCGAGCCTAATGAATGGCATTTAGCAAATAGGGTAACCATGTTATGGTGGGACCATTGTGGTTCCATTGTGACTTCCACAAATTATGTGACCTCTACATCTCAGTGGGAAAAGTAACAACTTTTCACATGTTGCTTGGAAGGGTTAAATTAAATCACAAGCTCAAAGCTTTGGCTTATAACAGCACATGGTCAAAGGAATTCCATTTTGATTTTCGAGCTTGTGTTTCAATGCCCAATCTACTGAGTGAAACAAAGGATTCCGGGCTTACCTCCGAAAATGAAAGTGTATTCAAAAGCAAAGCGTGGTGCCTTCCCCTGATGTGAGCAAGCTAATGAGATCATATGCACTTGAGGGCAGGCCGTGCCTCCTCACACAACGTGGGTGCTAAGTATTGAACTGAAATCAGTAGATTGGGGGCACATTGGACTTGATGAACCTTTCCCTAGGTGCTGCTGTGCCCGTACCAAATGTGAATCCAGCCAGGGCAGCCCAGGCTTTAGCATTTAGGAGCCATAAGGCTAAGACGTCTCCACTGGCAGGTGGAGCAGGAGAGGGAAGATGGACGAGGCCCTCTGCCCAGATGGCCTCTTGCTCCCAGCAGGAGGGGCTCGGGTACGTGGCAGGAGTCAGGGGGGTTTATCCAGACCACCAGAAAGGGGTTGCCCAGGACAGGATGGGGTCAGCAAAACCTTCCAAAACAAAAATAGTAAACTTTGAAAGAGGCAGCTCAGGCACCTACTCCAGAGTCTGTTTCCACAGATACTGGAAAGCTCAGGGTACTTTTGAGGCAAGGGGTTCTTGGAAGTAGCCTGCTGGTGTAGAAGCAGGTGACAACGGGGGTGATGGCATGGCAGTGAAGCAGGTGGCCAGATGGGGACCCTGGCTCCACTCCTGTCTGTGTGACCTTGGCAAACTACACAAATCTCTCTACACCTCAGTTACAAAAATAGGACCTTTTTCATATGTTAAATAAAACAATGCACATAAAAGTGTTCATGAAAGTGCATGACATTTGGGGAGCTGTGGAGAGATGTTCGCTATTCTTCTGCTTATTATTACAGTGAAAACAGGACATCTCTGTTTCTGGAATAGATGTGGAACAGGGTCTTTGAGTGAGAAGAGCCTGGCTGGAGTCAGTCCCCCGGGTTCTGGGTGAATGAGCCACAGAATCTCTCTGGGGCTGGTTTAAAACTGTGAAGCCAGTGAGTGGGGCGTTTCCCCGAGTGCTACAAAGGACAGGTCCCCAGGATGTTTGTGGGGTGCCAGGATGGAGGGAGGATGCTCTGTACAATGGCATCTGGTTAAGGCCCGCCTGATCGGAGTTGTGAGGAGACGGAGAGTGGGTTTCCCACCTGCACAGGCCTCTGGGCTTCTGAGCGTTTGTCACAGATGTTCTCCCTGCAGGGGCATCAACAAGCCCCCCCCCCAAAGACCCAGAGTGGCTCAGCATTGGGGACCTCCTGCCCAGAGGACCACCAAGTTCCATGCAAGTGGAACCAGTAATGAGCACATTTCAAGTGGGTATCGTTCTCCACAACAGCACCTCTCTGCCTTCTAACTTCTGTCCTCACATAGCAGTCAGGACAATTGCCCGTCCAGTATTTCCACGCCCTAGGCTTGGGGCTGAGAGGGCGTGTCTGCAGAAGCCGCATTGCACTGTAGCAAAGGGGGCACCTCACCGATGGTCTCCATCGTGTCTCTCTCCTCGATCAGGAGCTGAGCTCTCGGGATGTCGATGTGCATCCTCAGGGTCTGCTGCTGCTTGCTCAAGGTGTCCGACGTCCGGGTATTCTTACTGGGGACGAGACCGGGGCGGGGGGGGGACCATTAACAAATCCAGTTCAACGCAACATTGGGCCAGCTTTGTTTATCCTCTAATATTACAAATTTCTTGGGAGGAGGGCAAGGGAAAGCTACATGATATGAGATTTTTTTCTTTAATTCAAATGCTAGTTATTAATATTACATTTCATCAGAATGGGGAGGTTAGAAAATACAAATTATTAATAGAGATTGATTCCATGTGAATAGAACCTTTAGAAGTGCCCCATTTCTTGTGTTAAGGCTGGATGGAACAAATGAAAATGATTTCAAAACGAACAATATTTTTGTTTGTCTGATGTGAGATACCGCAAGCTCCGGCGGGGAGAAACCAGGGGCGCCAGCTGGTCGTTGGAGGGGGTTTCACTAATGGATTTGTATTTATATCTGGTGCTGTTTTATTTTTGTTTCAGTAACAAATCACAGACCTTGTTAGCTTCCCCGACATCAGTTTTGTTTTCTTCACTGATAGTGCATTTTAGAAAAGGAAAAACCAGAGCAATTACTGTAATAATTTTATCTCAAAATTTGTGTACCAGAAAATTGCTCGGAGAGTGAGCTGTTCTCTCCATGTAAATGAAAATAGGTAGTAAACCGCCTGGTATATCATATCCCGTCAGAGCCTGCAGTCAAAGCAACATCTCCACATTGCACGAAAATCTTAGAAGTCAATAAAGGCCTTAATTAGCAATCCGTATTAGAAGGAGAGTTGTTCCTATGTACAGGATTATAAGAGCTTACTAAATGTTAAAAACATGTTGACAGAAACATCTTCCCAGAAGCAGCAGTCAGATATTTTAATCAATGACATAATCTATGGCATCAATAAATGCAGCTCAACAACTGTCCGCATCTGTTTTGAGGAAGATTTCTGGAGCCAAGTTCACTCCATGATGGTTGACCTGTGTTCCTTCTGACAGAGAACAAGAAAGGGGGCATCCATGCTACGTCTGAGATACTTCCCCTCCAGCCCAGCACTTCCCACGGAGCCCAGCCTCTGCCTCCGCAGCTCTGCCAACGAGGACTTGCCCACCCAGTCTCCGACTCGACCATACCAAGGACAAGTTCGCTCAAACATCTCTGGTGTCTGCCTGGTGGAGCCTGTGCATGCTCTTCATTCGAATATAACAAACACATGCTATGAAAAAGACGCCTTCCGAGAGGTGCAACATTTCCTGCTTGCAAGTTCACCTTGAACCAGATTTCTTGCTCTGCAGACAAGTAACTGGGTTATGTACCTAGATCATGCTAATTACGCAGAGCCCAGATTCAAACGTTTTGGCCTGATTTTTTCACAGGGTCTCCATACTTGCTCAAATTACTTACTTAACTAACTTATGTTGTTTGTGGTTAAAAACAAAAAGAAAAGAGAAGAATGCAAAAATTCAAATACTCGTATAAAAGGAAGACCATTTTGGTGGCTCGGGGGTCTGCGTTGTGTCATTTATGATGCGCTGCATTTCCACAAAAACATATGGGGAAGTACTCCTCTGTGAGTATCTGAAAGATCTGTTTAGAAACTTCACTAGGGACCTGAGCTTGTCCCTGCACCAAAAATAGCAGTGTGAGCTAGTTCCTCCTGCTCATCATGAATAGTTACGAGGCAGGCGGCGGCTGCTCCATTAGACAGTGATGAGCCCCAAGTGCAGGCCACACTTCTACAACAGTGAGGGGTCTGCTCGCCACAGGGAGCAAGGGAAACGCTGCCCGCAGACCCCTGCAACTGGCTCTGCACTCAGGATACGACTAAACCTTGCGACCCGGGACAATCAAAGCTGGAGGTGCCTTTCTCCTGCTCCCTGAAAGATCACAGGAAAAGGGCCCAATAAATCTTGAGCTTCAAGGGCTCATTTTTCTTCCCACCCATCACATTTGCTCTTCTGTTTGCTTAGAACATCCTCCCCGACTATTCCCTAAAGCCACGTGGCGGGTCCTTCTTGCCAGGCTGGACTCAGATCTACCCTTTAACGGAGCCAGGTCGTGCCTCCACCGGTTTTGCACTTAACTTTTTCCTCCTCGTCACTTATTATTCTTCAGCATATTTTGAATCAATTACACGTATTTGATTGCCGAATCTTATTCACTGTCTGTCTTTCCCACTGGAATATACACTCCACAGGGGCTTTCTTCATCACTTCTGCTTCTTGTATGTCCATAGAACGTAGAACAGCATTAGACCACAGTTGGTGCTCATGAAACACAGTGTTTGTTGAATGAATCATGTTGTTTGGGGTAAGATGTGAGCTGAGTGGCATGTCCTGAATGGCTCTGCTTCGGGACAGTGGTATCCTCATTCTAAAAGGGTTGAGGTCCAAACTGAGCTGTTTCATTGTATTAATATTTGCTGCCATAGTTGATAATAGATTGTTATATACACTTGATCTGAGCCAAAAGGCCAAGAAAGAGTGATTGATTGTTGCATAAAGGATGACCCCCCCCCCACCAAAGTGATACCACTGGGCCATTAGAACAGCAGCAGACATTCTAGAAAGTTGTTTGAAGAAACCTCATTTGTGACCCTGAACAAGAGTCTGAATGTTTCACTGTGGAAGCAAAGTTGCATCTTCTGTATGGTATAGGATCATGCTAACTATATTAGTTATTAGTAAAATGTAATCGCGGGCCATCCATTTGCCATCGGTTGTCTGTCTGATTAAAATGAGAGGGAGGGAGTGTGGCGGGTGGTTTACAAGGCAGGGTGTTTCCCAGCTCAGCCAATTTGTCCCTTGCACCCCTGCAACTCTTCACAATCTTCATATTACCTTAAGGTTTGTGGGGGGGGAACCGGTGAAGATGTCTGTACAGTCCCTCTGCCCCAGACACCATCCAGAACCTTCCTTAGTGTAGACTAACAGTCAGACTGTTAGGAATGTAGCTTGCTCTAACACTCGAGGGACTATGTTTTATTATGTGTATTAAAAAAACACAAAGAAGAAAACAGGAGTCTTAGAATTGAAAATTTAGCAGTGCTTTAAAGGCAGAAGCCTGGCCTTGTAAACTCCGCATTAAATAACTGATTTTAAAATGGCATTTTGTTACTTTTTAGTATCCTTAAGAAAGGTGGGTCTAAAGTTGCAAGCCAGAAACCTCAATGGCCAAAACTCAAAAGACGTTCCCATTGAAATTAATTTTAAAAATCTGCCTTTAATTTCTCATTAAAGAAAATGAACATTATAAAAACCAGAGTATAACCTCTCCATTTGAATCCTTCTCTGCTTCAAACCAGCTCTCTTACTAATTGCTAATCCTTGGACCTTGAACCTGTGTTGGTTAGACTGTTAGAGCAAGCCACGGTCACCTCTTATGAGGCTAGTATGACATTTTAAAATAACAATCTTGCCCTGACATATAAAAGGGAATCTCTATCTGGGAGTGGTGATGCAGGCTGTCTCCTCTCGGGGTCATCTGCTTCTGGAGGGGTGGGTATCTGGAAGCCGGAAGCACAGTGATGAGAGGGGCCCCAAGGATGGGTCCCCCGGGGCCCAGGCTGTGTCCTGTGGGCCCAGAGGCCTTCCTGGCCTGGGATGGCTAATCCTGCCACAATGCGCTGACACTTCTTGGTGGAACATTGTTGTTAAATAAATGTCATGTCCACTTCGACCACAGAACAATAAAGACAGGAACAATTTTGATTTTCTTTCTTTCTTTCTTTTTTCAATGAGGAAGCAGGACACAGAGTCCTGAAGGTGACATGGAACTCAGAACACAAGCTTGTGGCCCCGTGTCCCCCTCATGGTACCAGGCTACTGACTCCCAGGTTTCCAGAGAAAACAGCAGCAGAGGCCAGGGACAGCAATTCATTATCCTTTTCTACGCCAATGTACGTGACTTGCCTGGACCCCCGGGGCCACACTGGAAATATTGTTGATTCTGAATCGTCCAGATGGTTGTTTGACCCTCAATCTCATCTGCCAGACTGAGATTGAGCTGAACTTTCCTGAGTTGAATTAATCCCATGCAAACCCACCTATTCAAGCAGCGTGGGCATGCTCCTCCTTCTCAGTCACCTTTACCTCCTGAAGGGAAAGCGCGCTCACTGTTTTACGTGGTAGTGATTACTGGTTTAACTGCTCCTGACTGACAACTGTCAACCTCAAAGAGCACGACTGACTGGCTCTATCAACAGATGATGCCCAAGGGCTGCGATTGCCCTGTGAGTAGAGGATGCTTTCTAAGGCTTTGCTGGGGGCTAATGAGGAGTAGGACGCATTCCAGGACATCAGGAGGAAGGGAAAGTGAGTCATCCTCTCTGAATAAATGCTGAGCCCGTAGGGAAACAGACCCCAGGGTCCCGGCCTTGGGGTGAAGGCTTGGTGGGTGAGGAGGGGCAGGCAAGGTGGCAGGGAGCTCGGGATGGGGAGGGAGGGGTGGTGCAGGGGGCTGGGAAGCTCTCTGGGGAGGGGCTGCAGGAGCCCTGCTGGGTACAAACTGGTGAAGTGGAGCCAGGATGGGCAGGGGGTGGGCGCTGCTGTGGTGAGCAAGTCCTCCTCAGTCTGAAGGAGCTCTGCGCACACCCCCAGCACCTTTCCAAGAGAAGCAGGAAAGCTAAATTGTATGTGAAGTAGCCTCATTGGTAAGGTGATTAACTAACTCATGTTTTTAAAGCCTATGCAACAGGACCCCAGTGGGTCTTTTCATTCTCGCCAGCACCTTCTGCATCTCAGCCTCCAGGAAGACGCACAGTCCAGCTCTTGCTGGTTTCCTGATCGCGGCAGACAGTACCAACCTTCATCCAGTCACTCACGCCAAGTGCATTCCAGACTCACCCTTGATCCCACCCTATCATTGTTGTACCTGTGACCAACAATGTCTTAAAATACAGGCTGGCTGGACAAAGACGTCTGGGGGAATGTAACCCACCTGCCAGTGGTACTGGGTGTCCGCCTTTGCGCTTCCAGGATGTTGGGGATGCGGGACACGGGCCCTTCGTGAATAACAAGAGAGGGCTAATTTTAAGCATACAGATGGAGGAGGAAGGGACTGCCAGCTGTGGTGGGATGGTCGTAAGGAGAGACCCATCCTTTTCCTCTCCCACACAAATCATCCTAAAATTACAGTGTCAAGTTCTCTGTCAGGGCCCCGACATTTTCCTCACTTATTTTCACTTTTCATTTGATCTTTGCACTATAAAAGGCTTAAAATACAAACATCAGGGTGAGGTAACGTGACAGTCAATTAATCCATACATGTAAATGCTTAATGTCAGACCACTCTGGTTCTACAGAGTAAGGAGGTTGGACGGCACAGGCAAAAAGTAGCTGCATGTTTAGAGAGGGGACTGAGGAGAAAATGGTGTTTGGGGACATGGAAGGGACATTTCCCCAGATGTCTTTGTCCGGCCAGCCTGTATTTTAAGACATTGCTGGTCGTAGGTTCAGGGACACACATCCTTCTCATCACATCCTTGCCTCTTACAGACCCTGTGACGTGCAGAAGTGGAGTTGTGAAGGGGGCCTGTTGTCTTCCGTGGATGTGAATATTCTCTTAGTTATTCAACTGCCATCTCCCACTCATCTTCACAAGGAACACCATGCAGGGTCCTCCTAATGGTGTGCGGGACCCCAGGCCGTGCCCTGGGACTGGACAGCGAGCACACAATAGGACAGGAGTTGCGGTGCCCTGGAGGCAGCCCACGGGGTCTGAGGAGCACAGCCTGTTCCCTTCTGTGGTTTTCTTTTAACGTGGCTCCTGTTGGAAGGCTGGCCCCACCTCACAAAGAGTGTGTTTGCCTTGAAGCAAAACTAAACCCGCTTACTTATAATGTCTCTCTCTTCCTGGGTTAAAGGGAAACATACCACCGGTTGAGCTCAGCCAATGAACCATCTACCGACTGCACATCTGAAAATACGAGTGCATGGTTCAGTGTCTACATCTGCAGTGGGGCAGTGCGTGGCTACTGGAGATTGCCAGTGGAAGTGGAAATTACCGAAGAGGAAATGTGTTATCAGTCACAGAACGTCATCTTTAAAAATCATGGAAACTACCGGGCAAGTTCACAATTGCTCTTTTACACACGATAACTCAGTGTTAGCTTTGTTCTTACCTCATGAGCATTTCAGCTAAACTCTTCGCATCTGGGGAAAGAAAGTTAATATTAGTACATGATAAATAACTCATTAACATCCACTCAGGCATTATCACAAATACTCTTCAGTTAGATGACAACAGACATTTTCAATTTTGATTGTATACCCAGATCACTACTAATAACCTACAAGTTTATGGATTCCTTATTTCTTCTACATGGGACTTTTTAAAATATTTTCTTTTTAAATTATAAAAGATATCACAACTTTTCTGTGGACATGAAATTCTCAGACATTTATTAAAGATTTTATTACAATTGGTTTATTAGTCACTTCTAGAACCTGATTTTATTTTCAGCCGTCTGACAATGAACATTTTGAAAGCAAGTCATTTATGTTGTACAACCCCCTCTTTTTGTCATCAAAATATCAGAAATAAAAGCTTATGACACTGGAAATGACTTACAAATGGCATTACTATAGATCTCTGAGTCCCTCAGGCTGAGCACTGCTTCTGGAAACTTAGATGCTTGTTCCAAATTCACAAATAAAACTATATTTTTTCTCTGAGGACATTGTTTACCAAGACCTGATTACTACTCCTGACAAGAGAACTCCTGTCTAAAAATGTTAATAGAAGAGAAAAAGCTTTCAGTTTGAGGAAAAGCTTTCAGTTTTACTCCTGAAAATAAAATAAAATTAAAATTACATAAAATTTATTTTATTACTAAAATATTAGCTGTGGGTTTGTCATAGATAACTTCGATCAGTTTAAGAAATGTACCACCCATGCCTATACTCCTCAGTGTTCTAATTAAAAAAAGGATGCTGGATTTTATCGAATGCTTTTTCTGCATCTATTGAGAGGATCATGTAGTCTTTGGTTTTACTTCTGTTGATATGGTGAATAACGTTTATGGACTTACTTATATTAAACCAGCCTTGTATTCCTGGGTGAAACCTACTTGATCCTGATGTATGACTTTTTTTTTTTTTTTTGGTTTGTAACATTTTTTCTTTGTACATTGAAAAGATTCAATATAACAAGATAACTTTATACAAGATAACTTTGTACATTGATGTGTTTATGGGGTTTAGGGTACTGCTTTTTTTTTTTTTTTTGAGATGTCCATCTTTTTATTGCTGAATTGTATACCATGGTTGTCACATCCCACTGCTGCCACCACTTATCAGGGCCTGGGACTGGCCAGATCTCAGGCCCGTCTTAGGTAGGTTCCAGACGTAGATCCACTAAGTTACCTTGCTCAGGTCTCTTAGGTGCCTGAGGGCTCTCTATTTTATTTATTTATTTTTTCAGGGAAGTGTTGATTTATTTTATTTTTTTTATTAGATCATAATTGTGTACATTAATTCTATCATAGGATACAGTGTGTTGCTTCCATATGCAGTTTGGAAAACTTTCATCCAACTGGCTAACATAGCCATCATGTCTTTCTCATAATTGTTGTGTTAAGACATTTATATTCAAC